>SNQJ01S0221997.1:0-14991 GCA_010110895.2 Picea sitchensis
ATTTTATTTATGTTAGCTTTAGGCCATTAGTTGTAATTATACCTCCTATTCTCCTATATATACCAAGGAGACATTTTCATTTTGAATCATCTTGTACTTGAACATTTAAGTGGGGTAAAAGGAGGTTTCCCCCTCGAAGAGGCTTTTTATCTGAAATTATCTCTTTTTCAAGGTGTTGAGTACTTTTTCTAAGGTTTTTCTATGCTATATTGATATTTGGTTCTTAACAGTATCAAACGCCCCAAACGGAGATCGTATGCAAAAGTTACGCCCTGTGGAAGTTGACGTATCAACTACCCCCATCGGGGCCAACAAACCTTTTGGTGTTTTTTCTTCCGAGGTTAGGGTTTTGGATTTTATTTATGTTAAAAAGGCATTTGGAACCTCATTGTAAGGATACTAATCTTCTTATGAATGAGCGTATACATCACATCTCTTCTCGGAGATATGTTTCTTTTGGAATTTTTTGGGTACAAGTAATAAAACAAGTAGACCCTCGATGAAAGTTTTACTTTTCGGTTATACCTTTCCGACAAGGTATTGAACGCCCCAAACGGAGATCGTATGAAAAAGTTACGCCCTGCGGAAGTTGACATATCAACTACCCCCATCGGGGCCCGCAAACCTTTTGGTGTTTCATCTTCCGAGGTTAGGGTTTTGGATTTTATTTATGTTAAAAAGGCATTTGGAGCCTCATTGTAAGGATACTAATATTCTTGTGAATGAGCATATCCATCACATCTCTTCTCGGAGATACGCTGCCACCATTCTAGCGAGTCTTTCACTCTGTAATTTTGCAGTTCTGTACATTTCACTCATTAATAGAAATTATGTATTACTATATTTATGTGCCTATTTTTATATATCTAATATATCTTTGTTATATTTTTGTATCTCTTGCAATATCTCTGTATATTTCATTGTTATATTTTTGCCTTCATTTTGTTCGCAAAATAATCTGGATCGGGTAGATAATTAAGAGGGGAGGTAGAGAGTGAGTGTGTTAGAGTGAGCGATGGAGAGAGAGGAAGACATAGAGGGGGGATATAAGTGTGTGTGAAAGAGTGTGGGAGGGAGAGAGAGAGAAAGGAAGACATATTGGAGGGATAGAAAGTGTGCGTGGGAGGGAGAGAGAGAAAGGCATAGAAGGGAAATAGAGAGAGTGTGAGAGGGAGAGAGAGGAATATAGAGAGGGGGGTAGAGAGAGGTAAATTTAGGAGAGAGGGGTATAT
Organism: Picea sitchensis; assembly: GCA_010110895.2. NCBI lineage: Eukaryota > Viridiplantae > Streptophyta > Pinopsida > Pinales > Pinaceae > Picea > Picea sitchensis. Next base: position 1,233 of record SNQJ01S0221997.1, read on the forward strand.
GTAGGAGAAATAGAGGAGAGATAGTTGGAGAGAGAGAGAGGGAGGAGGGGGGAGAGATAAAGACAAAGAGGAGGGGTAGAGACAAAGAGGGAGGAGGGGTAGGAGAGATCAAGAAAAATAGGACGGGTAGAAATAGAGTGTGAGAGGGAGGGAGAGGGATACAGAGAGGGGGGTAGACAAAGGGATAGTGATAGGAAGGGAAGAAGAGAGGAAGACATAGAAGGGGGGGGTAGAGATAGAGTGAGAGGAAAGGGGGGCTATAGAGGGAGACAAAGAGGGGTAATAGAGAGAGGAATAGGGGAAAAGAGAGTGATACTGATACTAATAATGAGGAGAGAGAGAAATGGTGGAAGAGAGAGGGGAGGGAGGTACAAAGGGGCAGAGAGATAGAGAGAGGGGGGAGGGGAATAGAGAGGGATTAGGTGTGAGAGTCTGAGGAACGTCAAGGTAAGGTGTAGGTATAGGTCTTTCCATGCCTTGTGATGTATAAGTCTTGCCATGTCTAGGTATTACGATGTATAGGAATATGAGGGAGAGAGAGGGAGACAAACAGGGGGGTAGAGAGGGAGAGTAAGAGGGATATAAAGAGAGGGATAGATGTCAGAGAGAGAGAGAGAGAGAGGGAGAGAGAGAGAGAGGGAGAGAGAGAGATGAATGACTTATAAGAACACATGCGTGTTCCTAGAGAATGTGCCTGTCTTTTGAATTCAATTTTTTTTGGAAGAATTGATAATGTGTATGCTGACTTGGTTGGCTCGGTGATCTAGGTGGATATCAGTGGCCACCCACGTTTTCTGACTGGCTCAAAACAATTTTCTAGCAATTTTGGCAATTTACTATTTTTAGCAGGTTTTAACTTCCGAGGCCATTTTGAGGGACTAAATGAAGGTTTTTCGAGATAGAGGTTCTCAATGATAGCCAAAGGAATGATAGAGCCCCCAAAATGAATCTCCTCAATCATACCTTTCCAACGAGCTATCATACGCCTAAAACAGAGTTCATATGCAAAAGTTACGACCCCGGGAAGTTGATGTACTAACTTACCCAAACGGGGCCCACATGACTTTTGGTGCTTCATCTCCTAGGGTTAGGTTTTTGGATGCCTAGGGTTTTTGGCATTTCTGTTTATTGTAAAAAGGCCTTCAAATCCTCATTGTAATCATCTTCTTGTGAATATGAGTAGTCATCACATCTCTTCTCAGAGATAAGTTGCCACCATTCTAGCGAGTCTTTCACTCTGTATTTTTACAGTATTTGTACATTTATTTCATTAATAGAAATAGTGTATTACTGTATCTTTGTGTTTATGGTTTCATCTCTGATATATTTCTGTTATATTATTGGATATACGCGATATCTCTGTGCATTTATTTATTATATCTCCGCTCTCATTTCGTGCAAAAAATAATTCGGATCACTCGGATTTAGGTTCAGGATGAAAAACCTAGTGGTATAGTATACAAATTGATGAAAACCTCCATTTTTTTGAATACCCCTCTATATATTTGTCTTTGATTTTATTTTTCTATAAGATAAACAATTAAGTTGTTGATAAAGATACAAACATATATAAAGTCGGCTATGGAGATTTGAAATATATAAGTTTTATAAAAACAAATATTGTTTACTATTTTTAATCTATTTTTTTCACATATATCAAAATCTTAGAATGCATACCTCTCTTATTTCTGCTATAACTTTTTCTCATCATGTTAAGACCCTGTTAGCCTACATGAACAAAAGAAGTTGTAATTTCAGGAATATGTTGACTTTGATAATTTCAAAAAAAATATAAAATTAACATAAAAAAATTTCAAAAAAATACACAACACAAGAAAAATAGATTATTTACAAGTATACTAGTTTTTGGAATGAAATTTCATCGTTAAGGTACTCAAAAGATGCACGAACAAAAACATATACCTTATATTTTGTTGGAAAAATAAGATATCACTATTAGAAACAATCAAATATGACATATTTATTCAAAATGTCTATGAAGAAAATTTGTATATTTATAAATCTAATTAAATTTCCTACGTTTCATCTTCTTACACCATATTCAAATTCATTGTAAAAGTACCTTTAATGATCCCTCCAATATATATATTAATCAGGTTTGAATTGCCACTAACGCGTCCTGAGAGACCATCATTAGCTTTCACTCACCCCCTTCCCTCCAAATACCTAGGGGCATCGCTTTTATAAAATGACTTAATAAATATCTCCTCTCTAATATTGAAAGTAATTTAGCTATTTGGACCTTCATATTGATCACCATGCTACGGAAATCATATTCATAAAGTTTGTACTTCACTCCATGTTTCTATATCTCTTTTCGGTTCTTGCAGCACCTATTAAGATAATCAAATGTTTTCACTCGATTCAAATATATTTCCTCTGGGGTGGGCCCAACAAAGAAAGAAAATGGGTTCTTATTTCTTGGTAAAAACTCTATCTATCGAAATGTGGAGGTGGCTTGGAAATCAAGGACCTGTTGATCATGAGCAAATCATTAGCAACAAAAACTTGGTGGAGATGGCATGAAAGAAAACATGACCTATGGAGAAGAATATAAAAATAAAAATATGCACACAACATCCCAAAGGAGGATCTCATCCATATGGAGGGCCCACTCTTGGGGTATCTCATTTAAAACAATGCTTGGGGAAACTAGGCCTTAGTCCATGCTCGTAGTTTTTTAGGAAATTTGATACAACTCTTTGGAATTATTTTGGGAGGATGTGTGGCAACACAATGATCCGGGTGGATATTGGTGGTCACCCACCGATTCCAACTGGCTCATCTTGACAGTTTTTAGTTAAACATGTTCCTCTGTAATGATGACATTTCTTTGCAATTGTGGGTTCTGCACTTCTAGGCCTATATTGAAGCCCTACACAAAATCCAGGTGGATATTGGGGGTCTCCCACATATTCAAACTGACTTATTTTGGAAGTTTTCATGTCAGTACATATTTATGTACTTCCATGGCCATTTTGGGGCCCTAAACAATGTTTTTTTGGCTGGACATAGAAAAATTATACATAAAGTCATAGTTTGACAACATAATGTGTAGTTCTCGAAAAGACCTTTCCAATGAGCTATCACATGCCAAAAACGGAGGTCGTATGAAAAAGTTACGACCCTGGGAAGTTGAGGTACTAACTTACCCATCACGACCCACATAACTTTTGGTGTTTCATCTCCTAGGGTTAGGTTTTTGGATGTCTAGGGTTTTGGAATTCATGAGTAATGTTAAAAAGGATTATGTAGCCTCATTGTAATCATTCTTCTCATACAGATATGCATAGAAAACACATTTCTTCTCAAAGATAACTACCACCATTCGAGCAAGTTGTTTCAGTTCTGTAGTTTTATAGTTTCAGCCTATTTTATTTATTCAATAGAAGTTATTTTTCACTAGATATCTGTTGTTGTTCTTCGTATCTCTGGGTTATTGTATTCAATCTGTTATTCATTTCGTTCCACTCATAAATCAAGATCAATGGTATCAGAGTGGTCTACTCTTCATTTTTTTTTTCTTTGTGCATGTCCCTGACAAGATCTGGGTACAAGAAGTTGGGACTTGAACCAGTCGAGCCTTTGCAAGATCGGTTTCTCCAATCCCGACCAAAACTCATGGGGGACGATAAGAAATACGATGGAGCAAGAGATCCTTTTAAACTGTTGCTCGAGAAAGCCCTTGCGTGAAAAAGAAATGAAATGATGGACAACTTTCCATAGATCCTTTGGTGACTGCCCACAAGAGACCACGCAACCCCCTTCAAGGTACAATTAAATTTTGATATTCCATTATTTTAAGGACTGATAGATGCGGATGTTGTAGATAAATGGTTGAATCTGCTCGAAGGGTATTTTTCGGTCTACAATTTTTACGATAAGGAAAATATTACTTTTTCACTCCTCAAGGTCATCCCCAATGTTAAGGACTGGTGGGATACTTACTCTAAACAAAGGGCCATAGAGGAATCTACAATATTTATGGTCTCCCCCACATGGGTTTCCTTTAGGGATGTCATTAAATAACAATACTACCCTGTTAGAAGCTACGAGGACTAGTACACAAGATGGACCATGTTCTGTCAAGAAAGGGACCAAAAAGTGCTAGATTTCACCAATATTTGCCATACTCTACGCACCAAATTGGGTATCAAAGACTTTGAAGGACATATGGTGCTCAAATACCGCAGTTGTCTGCATAAATACATTCAAACATAAATGGATTTTATGTACATCACATCATTAGGTGTAGGTTATAGATATGCTATCAAGATCGAGCAAAAATTTAAGCAAAAGAGGTGAGAGTTTGGATCTAAAAATTCTTCAAAGTTGAAGCGGGGCAAATGCGGTCCCAACCCACCAAACAAGGGACAGAGAAAAGATGGCCACTCTCAGGGAAACTAGTCCAAGCCGTAACCCAATAAGGGTAATGATAAGTCAAAGAAGGACATGTGAAAGTGGTGTGAATACCATAAAATCCCTTGGCACAACACCGAATATTGTCACTCCAATAAGTCACTAGTGGTCAAGCTAAAGGCTTATGAGTCCGAGGAAAATTCTGAATCTGAATCAAATCCAGAAAGTGGGAATCAGATTATCGATGTGGAACCCAATGCCACTATCGCTACCACCAAAGTATAGCCAAGCGAACCAGAAAAATGAGAGGAAGGGGAACACCTATTTCACTCACATATGTGGGTAAAAGGGGATCCGCTTCATTTCATTGTCGATAGCGGCATTCAAAATAATATGATTTCAGCAGAGGTCATCAAGTGGTTGGATCTGTTGATAACATTGCATCTGCAACCCTACACCATTGGCTCGTTTCTCCAAGGAAGAGATCTCTACTTCAACCAACAATGTCATTTGCCCTACGACATCAAGCCCTTCAAAGATGAGGTATTGTGTGATATTTCTCCCCTTGAAGTTTGTGATGTTCTTTTAGGCCATCCATATTTGTGGAAGCAACATGATATGTATGAGTCTAGACCCCACAATGTTATTATTACTTTGGGTAGACAATTGTACAGGATATCAGAGGTAACGTCGCCTACCACTATTTCTTTAGTCTCTGCTAGGAAATGTAGTAAGGTCATTTCATAGACCGAGAAGTTCATATTTTTTGTGATCCGTGCTTGCAATAAGAAGAAGGTCGCTGCCACATCCGTGACCTCTACATAGAGCCTGTCTTTGCATAAGAAGCAATTGGACGAGATCATGAAAGAGTACAGATACATCTTCTCCTCACCCATCGGGGTACCAACGCACTACCAATTCAAGCATCTAATTGATCTAACCCCTAGTACACCTCTACCTAATGGACCAGTCTATCATCACTCGTAGATGGAAAATGAAGAAATCAAGCGTCAGATCTAAGAGTTTCTTCAAAAGGGGCACATCTGACCCATCTCCTCCCCTTGAAGAAGCTCGATTCTATTGGTGCAGAAGAAAGACAGGACCTTGCAGGTTTGCATTGATTACAGAGCATTAAACAAAATCACAGTCAAGAATCGTTACCTAATTCCCCGAATTTATGACCTTCTTGACCAACTCAAGGGAGGAAAGTTCTTCAGCAAAATTGACCTAAAGTATGGCTACCACTAGGTCCCCATTGAACCGAATGATATATGGAAGACAACTTTCAAATCTAAAGAAGATCTCTTCAAATGGTTGGTCATGCCATTTGGCTTAACAAATGGACCAACAAATTTCATGAGATTCATGGATGAAGTATTGAGACCATTCACAAACTCTTTTGTGGTGCTATATCTGGATGACATCCTCATCTTCAACATAACTTGGGAGGATCACATGCAACGTATTCAATAGGTTTTGAGTACTCTGCGACAACACAAGTTATATGCCAACTTGGAAAAATTCTCCTTCGGCATGAACATGGTCCAATACTTGGGCTACATTGTTGATGAGCATTGGGTACATGTGGATCTAGCTAAGATCCAATTTATCCGTGACTAGTGAGCCCCGACCACACTAACCGAGCTTCAAATCTTTTTAGGACTTGCCAACTTCTACCGAAGGTTCATGTTGGGATTCTCCCATATTCCATGGGCCCTTAACCAAGTAACCAAGAGCAGTGGCAAGGAAACGTTCGCATGGGGGAAGGCACAACAACAATCCTTTGATGATATGAAGCATTGCTTGTGCTCAGCTCCAGTACTCTCATTACCCGATCTGCAACAATCATTCGAGATTGATACTGATGCCTCTAACTATGATGTAGGTGTAGTTCTCACTCAACACGATCATCCAGTAGCATACGATAGTGAGACACATATATCGTCCGAAAATACCCCACCTATGAAAAGGAAATGTATTCCATTGTGCAAGCCTGCCATCAATGGAAACATTACATTTTGGGAAAGGAGGCAATCATCCACACTGATCACAAGCCTCTATAGTTCATACAGACACATGGGAAGTTGCAGAATGACCACCATCAAAATTGGTCCACATACTTGCAACACTTCCATCTCAACATAAAGTATAAGATAGGGAGCAAAAATCATGTCGTTCACTACCTCAGTCGACCTCTGGTTGCTGCACTCACTACCATGCTCCATTCCTGTGGACATGAGGCATATGAGTAGCCCCAACTTTATCAACATGACCCTAACTTTGCCACCACCTATCAGCTCTTGGGTATCGCCGCGAATGTCACCGATTTTAACATTCATGATGGACTATTATTCCATTTGGGCCACCTTTGTGTTCCTGCAAGAGAGCGTGCAAAGATGATTTTGGAGGCTCACTATAGTCGGATGGAAGGACATTTTAGCGTGGATAAAACTTTGTTCATTCTACAGAAACATTTTTATTGGCCAAAAATTCTACAAAACATCAACAAGTATATCGGATCTTGCACTATATGTGCCATTGCCAATCCAACCATCAAGAATAAATTCATATACACCCCTCTTCCTTCTCCCGAGAGGCCTTGGAAATCCATCTCGATGGATTACATATCTGAGCTTCCATCCACCAAATAAGGCAATGACTATGTATTTGTCGTGGATGATCGATTTTCGAAGATGGCCACTCTCACAACCTGAAAGAAGAGCATCGCAACAACAGATATTGCCAAGCTCTTATTCAAACGGGTGTGGGTTCATTTTGGGATACCACATACCATCATCTCATATTGGGACAACAGGATCCTCAACACATTTTGGTCGAGTCTCTTATCATTGTTGGACACCAAGCTCACTAAATTCACTTCTTTCCACCCCCAAACAGATGGCCAAATAGAGGTCATCAATCGAATGATTTTTCACATCCTACACACGTATAACTATAAACATCTGCGTACATGGGATGAGAGTCTTCCCTATGTTCAACACAACTACAACAAGAATCTCCATAGCTCCACCGACCATAGCCCATTTCATTTGGGTCTGGGATTCCAACCCTTGGGTCCCATTGATGTTGCACTACCTCTTGCAACCACATAGGAATAATCTTCCCATGTTTAGTCTGAGGTTGAAAAAGCCACTAGATTCATTGAGCGGATTCATCACATCCGCCAACATGTCCATGAAATTTTTCAGAAAGCCAATGCTAAGTACAAGCAACGCCATGATCAACATAGGGTATCACACCAATTTCAGGTGGGAGATAAGGTCTGGTTACATTTGCAAAAAGAGCGCCTTATCGGGTCCCATCAAAAGTTGTGTCCACTTCGCTATGGGCCTTACACTATCACCAAGGTTGTGGATGAAAAATCGTTTGAGCTCATCACTCCACCCTTCCTTGGCTTGCACCCAGTGTTCAATGTGGACCTCCTTTGGCCATATTTTCCACCATTATTGGACACCTCAGAGATCGTTGAACAATTGACACCAACATATATCAACTCTGACTGCATGGAAAATACATCCATTGATCATATAGTGTACATACGGGTCAAGGGAACTCGCCAACAGAGTATCCAACTTTATCAGGTTGTCAAGGTAGGGCAGCTTCTGCACCAAGGAAAGTGGCTCACCCAGGGCCAAATTCAGAAGAAATTTCCTCACCTGATGGGGGCACTCAATGTAAGGGAGACCAATTCTTCCTAATGGGGGAGGAATGATTCAAGTGGATATTGGTGGCCACCCACCTATTCCAACATGCTCATCTTGACAATTTTTAGTTCAACACGTTTCTCTGTAATGATGAAATTTCTTTGTAATTGTGGGTTATGCACTTTCAAAGTTGTCCTGAATCCCTACACAACATCCAAGTATATATTGGTGGCTGCCCACTTATTCCAACTGGATTATTTTGGAATTTTTCATGTCAGTACATCTTTATGTACTTCCAGGGATCTTTGGGGGCCCTAAACAATGTTTTTTGGGCTTGCCACAATTAAACTATAGACAAAGTTAGAGTTTGATGGAATAATGAGTAGTTCTCAAAAATACCTTTCCAACGGGCTATCACATTCCTAAAATGGAGGTCGTATGCAAAAGTTACAAACCCGAGAAGTTGTGGTACCAACTTACCCATTGGGGCCCACATAACTTTTGGCGTTTCATCTCCTAGGGTTAGGTTTTTGGATGTCTAGTGTTTTTTCATTCATGAGTAATGTTAAAAAGGCCTCTGGAGCCTCATTGTAATCATTTTGCTCAGGCAGATGCATGTAGCAACCACATCTCTTCTTAGAGATAACTACCACCATTCGAGCAATTTGTTTCAGTTTTGCAGTTTTACAGTTTCAACCTATTTTCTTTATTCAATAGAAGTTATTTTTCACTGGATATTTGTTGTTGTTCTTTGTATCTCTATGTTATTGTATTCAATCTATTNTTGTCCTGAATCCCTACACAACATCCAAGTATATATTGGTGGCTGCCCACTTATTCCAACTGGATTATTTTGGAATTTTTCATGTCAGTACATCTTTATGTACTTCCAGGGATCTTTGGGGGCCCTAAACAATGTTTTTTGGGCTTGCCACAATTAAACTATAGACAAAGTTAGAGTTTGATGGAATAATGAGTAGTTCTCAAAAATACCTTTCCAACGGGCTATCACATTCCTAAAATGGAGGTCGTATGCAAAAGTTACAAACCCGAGAAGTTGTGGTACCAACTTACCCATTGGGGCCCACATAACTTTTGGCGTTTCATCTCCTAGGGTTAGGTTTTTGGATGTCTAGTGTTTTTTCATTCATGAGTAATGTTAAAAAGGCCTCTGGAGCCTCATTGTAATCATTTTGCTCAGGCAGATGCATGTAGCAACCACATCTCTTCTTAGAGATAACTACCACCATTCGAGCAATTTGTTTCAGTTTTGCAGTTTTACAGTTTCAACCTATTTTCTTTATTCAATAGAAGTTATTTTTCACTGGATATTTGTTGTTGTTCTTTGTATCTCTATGTTATTGTATTCAATCTATTATTCATTTCGTTCTCATCATAAATCTGGATTACACAAACCCAAGATACACTCCTAGGAACCCTTGTAATTGGCCAAAATAAAAATCCAAGCCCAAAGTTAGAACTTAGTTAACCAATATTGAAGGATCTCAGACAATTCAAGGCCAACATCCTTTCACAAGTGGAAATCAAGTATAGATTGGCCACCATAATTACCAAAGGAGAAAAGTAAAGAACTTCATAATTGCTTGAGAAGAAGAAGGATAATTTTCTAGTAAGGCAACGACATATTACACTCGGGGTCACAAGGAGATGGAAACTTTAAATTCGGGCAATCATACCACCTAGAAGTTAAGCATAGTGACTAGAACACAAGAGGTATCTAGAATAACATTTGGAACAAATAAATTTGGCCCAAGGTATCTACTTTCCTCTGTCTATTAGCTCAAAGGAAAATTATTACCTAGGACAAGATTATAAAGAGAGTTTTTGAGGGGTCATCCATCTCTTACGTGTGCAAGGAAAATGAAGAGATAATGGAGCACCTATTTAATAGGTGCATAGTTGTATCAAAACTATGGGATAGAGTGGTTTACATATTCATATAGTGTGATCGCATCAGAGAGAGCATAAATCAAACTCTAGATAAATGGAGGCAATCACCATACTACAACCCCATGTTAAGTAGAGCCTGGATTTTTTCCCCAAGATTCTTACTATGGATAGTCAGTAAAGAATGTAATAGTAGAATTTCAAAGAACAATTTAGAAACTTGGAGGACACATGGCACACCATTCAAATCAAAGTCTGAGAATTGGTTACCTTTTTTCCTTGGTCCCAACAAGCAACAAACCTATGGGGGAAGAGAAGATTATTTTTAATGAATGGAAATTTGAACAAAGCCCCTTCTCTTTTATCAAGCATAATCCCTCCTTTCAACATCTCTTCTCGGTTATATTTTCAAGACCACCAAAAGGATTTGTTAAATTGAATCGTGATGGAGAATCCAAAAGAAATCGTGGCCCGACTGGGGCTAGCGGGGTTTTGAGGGATGATATAAGTGCCATAATTTTCATTTTTTTGTTTCACTTGGGAAATAGCACCAATAATGAAATGGAATTTGATGGTCTAATTAAGGGATTGCATGTGTCTCATCTACGAGGATACACCAATCTAATTGTGGAGGGTGATTCATCAGTAATAATACAAGAGCCTAGCCAACTTAGAGATGAGTGCCTCAAAACCAACAAAAACAACAACATTTTCTTGGATGGTTAGTAAGCTTATTTTTCTTTATTTATTTGGTATTGAATATGTAAGGAGTGCTACTTCAAGCCTCATCAATATTCAAATACATAGTTTACCTAATTTTTCTATTGTAGTCCATAAGAGAAACAAAGTTTTTCTATTGTATTCCATAAGAGAAAGAACTTCTTAGATCATTTTTTATTATTTTTGAAAGTACAATATATATTGTGTTAAGATGAAAATTGTGATAAGCAACCATGACTCTGGACTTGGACCCAAGTCATCAATGTTGTCTATAATACCTTTTGTTCCATATTAATATAAATATAGATAGTTTTTAAAAAATAGGTAAAATTTGTATGTTTATTTTTAAAAACCTATATAATAATTGTAATATATATATATATATATATATATATATATATATATATTATTTAAAATGATACAGACTCTATAGGAGATGAAACTCATCAATTACTGGAAGAATTTTTATCCAAAGAATAAATAAAGTTGAAAGAAAGTTTTATTAGTCCCTTCCCTGTAGGGACTATTAGTAATCAATTTTTCATTGTTCTAGTACGGAAACCAACCATTTTAACCAAAGTTTCAAGAGTTTCATGCAATTTTTCAACTCACATTTGCTTTTTAGTCTCAAGTTTTAAGTTTGAGGCCTTATTTGACCTCATATTGAGGCAACATGTTTCAAACTTAGGGAAAGAGAGGCCTGAAACTTAGTAAATGTGATATGTAGGAGACAATGTGAATTAATGCTAAGTTTCAAGTTAGCATTAATTCCAAACATTAAATGTTTAGTGTTTTCCATTGCATAACTTGTAGCCCATAACCCTGCTGCCAACTAACCTCCCACTTGGTCATTTGCATGTCTCTTGCCATCACTATAAGCATATTTGCTAAGGATGGTGTTTCCTCCCCATTTCTTTCTTTCACTGTTTCTGTTCTTCCTTGAGATTGATTACCTTTCGTGTTTCTCTTCGTCCTCGCAATTACACCTGAATAGTGGTCCTATTCCCATGAACAACCTTTAGTTTTCTATTAGATTAGGTGGTTAATTACACCTGAATAGTGATTAGTCAACCTTCAACCTACAATATGTAGAGAAGAGAGACCTTCCACAAAAATAGTTGGTGAGTCAAATCAATTTTACAAATAACACTTCCACATAATTTATTTTGCTTCAATTTTATAGTGAATTTAAGAGATACCACTTTAACATATAAAAAAAAAAAAAAAAAATCAATTTTACAGTGAATTAGAGATGTATATTAATGAAAAAAAATTCTAAAGATATTGTTTTTTATTCAATATTAAAATAAATTAAAAATGTGATATTTGTGAAAAAAAAAATCTAAAAATAATGCTTTTTATTAATATTAAGATGTTATTAGTGATAAAACGATTTTGACAACAAATAATTGTCACAATTCTACAAAATACAAATTAAAAAGATTAAAACATAAGATGTTGTTACTGGTAAAAGGAATTTGCCAAGAAATAATTGTCACAGTTCTACAAAAATACAAATTCAAAAGATAATTAAAAAGATGAAAACATACCATAATTTATTTTGCTTCAATTTTATAGTGAATTTAGTTTCTTTGTGTATTCCGCTTTTACAAAAGCATTAGTTGCTTTCTCACTTGTTCACAGTCGACATCAAAAAGCATTAGTTGCTTTCTCACTTGTTCACAATCGACATCAAGTAATATCAAGCATATGTTTTACCAAGCCTACCCACAGCCTACCCACAGGGCCAAGTGATGCATGTTTTGCTAAAATTTAAGGACTTGCAAATATGACTACCAAATATGAAGTCAAAAGGTTTTCGCAAAACATTTCAAACCTTACTTGCAGAAAGGCTTATATTAAAAATTCTGAACTCATTAACAATAGTTTCAATCACGAAAAACTGATCTTTGGAGTTGCTCATCTTCTAGAAAACAAGCTCATGTGGCTTTATTCCTGATCTCAAAGCTGTAAACACATTTTAGGGACCTTCTTGTACCCTTAAGGGATTCCTAAGGCCCTTCTAGTAAAGCCATTCCTGTAAAGATCTCCATACCGCTTACTAGGGTTAAAGACATCGATCGTTACGGCCCAGGAGCTTCGAAGGTGCTTCTTGCTATTTTTTAATTCAAAATTTTATTTATTATGTTTAAAGGTTTATACTTATTGGAAATTGGTACATTTAATTATCTTTTAGTTATAAATTTCAATAATATGATTATCAATTGAAAAAATGATAACATATTCGTAGTAATCCTTCCAAATCAATCAATTAATTAACAGTTATGCTATTACTAGCACAGCCATAATTACGCGTATTAAAACAGAAATGAAATGGAACTCCGGCACATAAATGAAACGAAATTCTGTCAGAAACACGGCCACCACTCTGTGTGAATATCTTAATATTTTTTAATCAGTTAACAGCTCGAAAGTTAATGGATGAAATCAGAGCCATTCATTTATTGTGACGACTAAAAATATTTTAGGCATATTTAATCTCGTCCATTAAAAATGTATTAAGAACTAAAAACCTATTAAAAGTGCCCATTATCAATAGGTGTAAGCCTTTGGGCATAATTATATCTATCTGAAAAACTTCATTTTTATTCATCAAATTAAGTCATGTACTGTATTCTTTTTATTGTTCAAAGGTGGTGGAAATCATCAGGAGCTCGGTTTCACACGCGACCGTGTGGTTGAAATATATTTCTCCATCGCGTCCTCTATGTTTGAACCAGAGCTCGCTACGTGTAGAGCCGTTTATACCAAATCCACCATCTGCGCTGTCATTTAAGACGACCTATATGACTCGCATGGATCTGTGGAAGACATCCAGCTGTTCACCGAAGCAGTTAAAAGGTGGAAATTTAATATAATTAATCTCTTTGGATATAAGAATGGATGAAAGGGAAAACTTTCTCTAATTATTGTCTCTGCGCCTTTGTTTTAGATGGGATCTCTTTCTGCTAGACCGAATGCCAGAACAGCTCAAAATATGCTTCCTGGGCCTGTACAATCTGGTTAATGAAATTGCGGAAGAAGGCCGCAAGAAGCAGGGGCATGATGTGCTGGGCTACATTCGA
>SNQJ01S0221998.1:0-14991 GCA_010110895.2 Picea sitchensis
TATGATCATATCTTCGATTTAAATAATGGGATTTATCTTTGAGTTTTAAATTGAATGATAAAATGCATAGATTGCTTCCAGATTTATCTTGTTGTAATCATGTATAATTATGAGATCACAGGTTTATGTTTGTGTTTCTTTTTCAGTCATTAAAACCTAAGCTGCCAATACATGTTCTGAATTTATTTAGAATAGTAATAAGGTTCATTGCAGATTTTTCTCTTGGACATGGCAGTTGGATGTTCACCACTCATGCAGATGCTTGGATACACCTCACTAACTCACTGACAGGATAGCTTCTTTGTATTTTTCTGTCATTTACATATCATTGAAACTAGAATGTATGGTTCAGCTTTGACTATCCACATGTTCATGTTTCATTAATTTTTTTTGCAAGATTCTTTAAATTTATAAAAGAAAAACAATAAATATTTTTATGTGCTTTCTTTATCTACTTCCTATAAGCAATCATTTTTCACATCGATTTTCGTAAGTTTCGATTAAAACTTGCAGCTTGTAAATCATGTAAATAAACGAGACTTGTATATCTTCTGCTTAAATACAACTACTACAGTTACATTAGAACATATGTATATATATATATATATATAGTGTTTAGTAATTAGTTAGTTATTTCAGCTCTTTTATTTAATTTATTTGTTTCTTCTAGGACTTTTAGATTGGCCAACGGAGCCATTAAACCTGTCAGAATGAGTTATACCAAACGGCTTGGGTTATTTAGACAACCCCAGACCAGACTCATTCTTCCAATTGACGGACGGTCATTTTCGCCCGTCAACACCAGTTCCTAAAAATGTCACTGAATTTATGAGTTTTGTTGGGGAAATACAATACTTGCAGAAGTTCATAAATTCATTTTCAGTGGTAGATGAACCACTCAACACCATAATAGTGAGTGGTAAGAGTTTCCAATGGGGTGAGAATCAACAAAAGGATTTTGATGAGATGAAAAGAAAGAGCAGTCAAGCACTAGTTCTCTCATTACCAAATATGCAAAATCCTTTCGAAGTGGAGACAGATTGATGCAGGAGCATCTTTGGTTTCAGGCAATCCACATCACCCAAAAACATTTCAATTATGTACAAGTCAATTTAGGATGAATAAGATGGATACAAATCTATTCTGTAGCTCGTGCTATTACTCCTTGTCACAAGTCAAGGTGTTGTGACTCGTGTCTAAATGGAGAATGATAGTGCTACGACTCGTGTCCAAATGGAAAATGATAATGATGTAACTTCTATGTTGCAACTCAATGCTACAAGATTCTATGTTGCATATCCATGCTATAAGATTCTATGTTGCAACTCCATGTTTTAGAAATTATGTTGGCATTTTATGTTGTTACTCAGTGTTCTGATTCCAAGTTTGGCCCATGCATCTCATGAATATTACATACCAAATGACAATCTCTTGTGGAGGATGAGTGAGAGAATTGTGAATTGGGAAATGATTGGGCAGTGAACCGTCATGACTGTTCATATTCTCAATGGACGGTAAGGAATTGAAAAGAGAGACATGGGAATAAAAAGAGAGGAGAAAAGGCATTGAGGGGGTTGGTCGTCCAGTGAAGAATCAAATCGAGAATCACTTGGGTTTGATTGAAGTGGTTCATATCACCTCAAAGAATGGGGTTAGCAAAGATTATGTACTCCAATCAATAAGAATCTCTGCCTTCAGCCTACCATCATAACATGCAAATTTGATTCTTTCACTACCTCTATCTTTTATAAAATATATCAGGCGTATATTTGGGTCTACTTCCTTAGCATTCCGCTCTTCTTCTTCAGGTTCCTCTTCTAATTCTGAACCTATTTTAGTATCTACGGGTTTTCTATTTTCTAACTCTTCTATCCTCCTTCACAATTCCTCCAGTTCTCTATTCCTCAAACCTCCTCATGTTTCTCTTGCCCTTCATGGTGGAATCCTTATGATATTTCTTATATCCCTCACTTAGACTAACATTCATAGGCATTACCTCCAAGCATTGTTCTCTCACAACTCAGGAACCAAATCTTCTTTGATACCACTTGGTGCGACAACATATCCCTGCAACAAGTCTAACACCTACATGATTGTTCTCTACCTTTAGAATGCACAACATAACTCATGATTTGAGGAATTTAACAAAAAATTCATGTATTTTAATTAAGGCTGAAATATAGGAATTTGATTACAATCAACATAACACTAAAATACATGAATCAAATTCCTTTATCATTCATTGCATTTTAAAATGATAAAGGAATTTGATTCATGTATTTTAGTGTTATGTTGATTGTAATCAAATTCCTATATTTCAGCCTTAAATAAAATACATGAATTTTTTGTTAAATTCCTCAAATCATGAGTTCTGTTGTGCATTCTAAAGGTAGAGAACAATCATGTAGGTGTTAGACTTGTTGCAGGGATATGTTGTCGCACCAAGTGGTATCAAAGAAGATTTGGTTCCTGAGTTGTGAGAGAACAATGCTTGGAGGTAAGACCTATGAATGTTAGTCTAAGTGAGGGATATAAGAAAAATCATAAGGATTCCACCATGAAGGGAAAGAGAAACATGAGGAGGTTTGAGGAATAGAGAACTGGAGGAATTGTGAAGGAGGATAGAAGAGTTAGAAAATAGAAAACCCATAGATACTAAAATAGGTTCAGAATTAGAAGAGGAACCTGAAGAAGAAGAGCAAAATGCTAAGGAAGTAGACCCAAATATACGCCTGATATATTTTATAAAAGATAGAGGTAGTGCAAGAATCAAATTTTCATGTTATGATGGTAGGCTGAAGGCAGAGATTCTTATTGATTGGATAGGAGAGCTCGAAAGGTACTTTGAGTATGAAAATATCTAGGATCCCAATTGGGTTTGATTCACCATGACCAAGCTAAAAGGACATGCAACACTTTGGTGGGATATATTGCAGAAATATAGAGTGGATAATCGATAGGGAAATATTAGAACCTAGAGAAATATGATTAGAAAAATAAAGGAGAAATTCTTACCTGTTGATTACCAGTAGAATTTGTGTAAACATGTGCAAAATTTGAAGTAGAAAGAGACATTTGTTCATGAATATATAGAGGACTTTTTCAAATTGTAACTTAGGTCAGGAATAAAGGAGACATAATATCAAAGAGTGAAAATATATGTGAATGGGTTGAAGTATCATATTTAGGATGAGATGAGTACGCACTACTTTCATAATGTAGATGAATCTTATCAGGTTGCTTTGAAGGTGGGAGAAAATATTGATAGAAGATTATGATAGAAGTTCTAGGGAAAAGGAACTAAAGGTAGGGGTAGAGAAAGTATTGCTAAAGAAAATGAGAAGGAGGATGAAGTGACCATCAATCAAAATATAAGAGGAATAAGCATTGGCAGACACAGAGGTTTTGGTAGAGCTAAGTATGTGATTACATGTTATAGTTGTGGAGTAGAGGGACACAAAGCATCAGAATGTCTAGAGAGGCAGAACGCAACGAGAAGACATTAGGATCGGAAACAAGTTACCCAGGAAGATGAGACAAGAACAAGGAGAAAACATGATGTTTGGAAGAGTATTACTCAAGCATGAACATAGGCAACATAAGAGACTGAACATAAAAAGGGAGTGTTCAAAACTAAAAGAAAAATTAATGATAACTGTTGTCATATTTTCATAGATGGAAAAAGTATTTATCCACAAAAGTGATGGATAAATTGAAGTTGAAAATAATTCCACATCCTAATCCATACCGAGTTTCATGGTTACAAAAAGGACAACAAGTGACTGTGACTGAGAAATGTTTACTGAGTTTCCAGATTGGGAGTTTCAATGAACAAGTGTTATGTGATGTGGTAGAGATGGATGCATGCCATGTATTTCTTGGGAGGCTGTGGATTTTTGATAGAAAGGTATTCCATGATGGTAGGGGGAATTCATATGAATTTGTCAAGGATGGGAAACAATACAAGTTGATTCCAATGTTGGAAAATGATATGGACAATAGTAACAACAAGGTTATGTACAAGAGTAACAACAAGAACATGTATAACAGTAACAACCGAATCATGTTATGTTCTACTAAAGAGTTTCCGAGAGAGAAGAAATAGAGTGGTCATTGTTTGGCCATAATTCAAAAAAGGGTTCAAGAGATTGATAAAATAAATTCTATACTAGCGAAGATTCAACATTTGTTAGAATAATTTAAGGAAATTGTAGCAAATGATTTACCAACAAGATTACATCCTTTGAGAAGTATATCACACCAGATTGACTTGATATCAGGGTCAAGTCTACCAAATAAATCACCTTATTGAATGACTCCAATAGAGAGTGAAGAGGTGAATAGGAAAGTACATGAGTTAGTTGATACATGATTAATTCAAGAAATTTTGAGTCCTTGCACAGTACCAACAATTTTAACACTGAAAAAGACTGGTGAGTGATGGATGTGTACATATTCACGGGATATTAATAATGTTACCATTAAGTACATATTTACTTTATCAAGGATGGATGACCGTATGAACTATTTGAGTGGTGTTGAGTACTTCACAAAGATTGATTTAAAAAGCAGTTATCATCAAATTCAAATAAAGGAAGATGATGAATGGAAGACAATGTTCAAGACAAAATATGTGTTTTTCAAATGGTTAGTTATGCCATTTGGGTTAACTAATGAACCTAGTACATTCATGAGGATGATGAATGAAGTTTTGAAACCATTTTGGGAAAATTTGTTGTCGTATACTTAAATGAAATACTACTTTCTAGTAGGATCAAAGAGGAACACTTGGAGCCTGTGAAGAAAGTGTTACAATGATTGAAAGATGCGACATTATTGATAAACATGAAGAAGTGTATGTTTTTTCAAAAGCAATTTGTATAATTGTGGTGAAACTTGCACATAGAATCTAGCTAACAACAATTCATACAAATCTTGCAAATTAAAAGAAGGAGAGAGGAGATGAGAGAAAATAATCAAAACAATTGTATTCACTATATTCCACACGCAAAAGGTGAATAATTTACAATATATATAAGCTACATGAGTAACTAATGTGCCATACTAGTGATCTAAAGAGATCTAGACACTCACTAACATAAACTGGAGTAATTTTCCAGATAGTCATATTTAACTAATCCATGAAATCATCAGTTAACTTAGTCACACGTGTGGAAGTGAGAGAAACACATGCAACTGTTGGTCATAAAACCGAGGTTTCCATGAATGAGTGACTTCCACTAGTATAATTGAGTGTAACTGACTCTAAATAGAAGAGGAGTGCCATATTTTGTAGGGGAATATTATCTAGAAATAATATTCCCATCTAAGGAAGTGCTCTCAACATTGGACTATTAACCTTAGGAAAATAATTATGTAGGTGAGTGTGTAATATCTACAACACCCCCCTTGAACACTACTAGGGTGTACATGATGAATGGGTCCCGACAACCAATACCATGTTAGGTACCCATTTTACAATGCATCTAAGAATGAAACATTGAAAAAATGGAGGAAAGAGGGAAAACCTCATGGGAACCCCCCCCCCCTCTCAAATTACAATGCATAAAAAATGAAGAACGAAAGACAACTCCTAATTAGTTGTGTCCTTCACTCCAAGATGATTGTGCATTAAGTGGAACTTCTTCTCTGTAAATTTCTTGTTGAAGATGTTGTTGAATTTTTATATGTTTGTACGGATATGATGAAGTAGATGCACTAGTTAGATGGAACATGTAGAAGTATCTGTTAAGGTTTAAGCTATTATTAGTTTTCTTTTCAATTTACTAGATAACCATAGCATAGATAGGATCACTGAGAAATACACAATCACAAGAGACACATCATTTATCCTGTGAAACCCTCATGGGGGGGAAAACCCAACAAAAACTTCCTTAATATAGATAGCCAATACAATTCCAAGAGAATAAACCAAACAAGATAGAAAGTCCTCTCCCAAGTATGCACCTCTCTCTCTCTTCCTTCTTCTCCAACTGCAACTCCAAAATTGTGCTCTGATGAACAAGTGAGTGAGTGAGAAAATGAGGCGTTGGCCTCTCTTATTTATACAATCTGGCAGGTTCTAAACTGAGGTGTCTTTTCACTAGCAGGGCCGACTTCTCAGTCTGGGTGGTTATAACCACTTTAATATATTCTAGGGGCTGACTTCTCATTTATCATATTACAATTAGGGTTTGACCAATCTACAAAAGGGGATTTGGTCATTTACAATACCCGACATGATCAATCCACAAAAGGGGATTGATCTAATGAATAATACATCAATAATAAATATAATACTCTTTGCAGTTACATTATTTCAACACTCCCCCTTAACAAGAAGGGTATTCTACAACAACATCAGGCAAGAGAGAGGACAACGTCATCAACAACATCTTAGAACACTGACTGACGTATCTATAAATCATCAGAAGTTTTTCTCATCATCATCATTCACAACATGGAGTTGGAGTAGCATCATCATCATTCACAACATGGAGCTGGAGTAGCATCATCATCCTCATCAAGATGAGGCTAAGGTAACATCATCGTCATATTTGGCATGAGGCTAAAGTAACATCATCATCTTCTTTAGCATGAGGCTAAAGTAACAACATCATCATCATCATCTTCAGCAAGAAGCTGAAGTGGAATCATCATCATCATCTTCAGCAAGAAGATGAAGTGGAATCATCATCATCATCTTCAGCAAGAAGCTGAAGTGGCATCATCATCATCATCTACATCAACATGGATTAGTATAACACTAATACATCATCATCATCAATAACAACAACAACAACAACACAACACAAAAGCTGGAGCATCATCAACATCAGCACTAGGTTGAGAGTCTTCAGCACGAGGCTGACATCACAACACGAGGTTGGAACATCATCATAACATGAGGTTGGCACATCATCACAGCATGAGGCTGGCACATCATCACAACACGAGGTTGTCACATCATCACAACACAAGGTTGGCACATCATCACAGCACGAGGTTGGCATCACAACACTAGGCTGGCACATCAACACAACACGAGGCTGGAATATCATCAGCATGAAGCTGGCATCACAACAATTAAGATGGAACATCTACACAACACGAGGTTGGAATATCATCATCATGAGGCTGGAATCACAACAATTAAGCTGGCACATCATCACAATAGTTAAGCTAGCAAATCATCACAACAATTAAGCTGGAACATCATCACAACAATTAAGCTGGCACATCATCAAATCAATTAAGTTGGCACATCATCATAGCAATTAAGCTGACACATCATTACAACAATTAAGTTGGCATCACAACACTACTCCCCCTTTCGAGGGAGGTCCTTACAGAATACACCAAGTTTATCTCGAAAGTTCTCAATATAGATCCTCTCTACGAGTGAAGTGATACCAGATCTCTATGTGTTTTGACTCATCATGGAACACATGGTTCTCCATCATTTTATACAACTTGGTTATCACATAGAATCACAGTGGCTTCCATCTCTAGATCAAATAGATCGGTCAACAACATCTGAATCCATATGGATTCACAACTAGAAAAACATGCGACAATGTATTCCGCTTATGTCGTGCTCGAAGCAATGTTGAATTGCTTCCTACTCTTCCATGAGATCATGGTTGATCTCAGACTGAAACAACATCCTGAAGTGCTCTTTCTATTAGAAACACTTCCAACTCAATCTGAATCTATGTAACCACTCAGTCTAAAGTCATGACCTCTAGTATAATAGAGACCAAAATCGAACGTACCCTTAAGGTATCTCATCATATGTTTTGCAACAACAATGTGAACACGTATGAGATCTACCAGATACCGACTCAAGGAAAAACATATATCTATCGTGGTATTCTTCAGATACATCACTGAACCAATAACCTGTCTGTACAGAGTAGCATCAACCAATCTTGACGAGGTATCTACCAAGAGATTCAAATTTGTTTCCATGGGTGTCTACATGGATATGCATTTCAACATGTCAAACCTCTTTATTTTAACTGCATACTTCCCTTGGTTAAGGAAGATCTTCTTTGTGCTCTACCAAACTTCAAGACCTAAGAGATAATGCATTTAAGTCTTCCATCAAACTCTGTAGCGAGCTTCTTCTGCAATCTATGATGATATTTTATTCATCTTATCAAGAATACATCATATACATATAGTAGTAACATCATCAACTCATCATTCATAACCTTGAGATATAGGTTAGAATCAACTTTACTCTTGGTAAAGTCCAAGCTCATCAGGAAACTTTCAATTCTTCCATACCAAGATCTAGGAGCTTGCTTCAACACTTACAAAACTTCCTTCAACTGGCAGACATGAGTCTTTCTATATTCACTCTTCAAGTCAAATTTTCTCACTGCATTGTACCAATCTGGTACACTTGCTTAGCTACAGCTCAATATGCACAATCATGTGCTAGCTCTATGTTCTCTCTGCAAGGCACTATCTGTCTCACTGATTGGGAGTATTTCCTCTACTCTTTTTGCAATTGTTCCTTCTAGAACGGGGACTCTGTACCTGCACCTACTCTAAAGTTGAGAATGGTTGCTCCATTCTCACCGTCACTACTGAAATCTAGGAGTAACTCCTCTACTCCATCATGGAAACAACTTCATCTGAAACCGAGACTAGCTCAATAACTAATATTGAAGATAGATCTTCTTCTTTCATGGAGGTAACACTATATTTTATCATAGTTATGTTTCCATGACCCAACTAATGTACTGCACCAACTTCCACTCAATTTTAAACATGGGGATTTCTCCCCCTGCATCTCATACTATATATGAATCATGGTTGTTCTAATTGTCTTCATAAATAATGGAACCATTTCTTCAATACGTGTCTTGACATAATCTTCTCCCTTTTGCTGGGAGAATCCTCTGGACACACATCAGGCTTTGTACATCTGCAACAATTTTGATCTATATAGATCAATATTGGAAGTCAATATTGATTTCTCTTCTAGTCTCACAGAAGAATCCATATCCTAGTCTTTCTGACTGGATTCCTTCTTTGTTACTGAAACACACGAATCTTCTAGGGGATTTTATATCTCCTAGGAGTCTCTAAAGTTATGATTTAGTCTACTCACGACATCTGTCTTCTAGTCCTGGAAGTTGTTTCTTCATCTGATCTTTTCTGAGATCAGGCTTACTCTCGATTTCTTCTGAGTCTACAAGGACTTCATCATCTCTTACAGGGTATACTTGGTGTTGAATACCAAGTCTAAATATGAAAGATTGAGTCAGGCTTCAAATGAGTTATGCTTCCCATCAAGGTGGCTTCATTAACCTTTGAACAATTTTACTGTGAGATCTTGTTCTAATGTTTGATCATCTTTGGAGCCTTCTACTTCTTAGAATCAATCTTCATATGAGATACTCTGAATCTCAAAAGATAGCTTCTTCTTCATCTTCTTTGGTACATGATTGTATATGGTCATGTACAGAATCTTCTTCATGTATTATATAATATGTTGCCTTCTGCAGCCTTCACTATATCTTTCTCAGGGTTATCACCTGTGACCTAAAACAAGGTCAACAAAACAACAAGCAAGAATAACACTCCTTTAATAATAAAACAATAGCACAAATAATCGTCACAGTAGCTCCTTTAGAGATTTCATTTGTGACCTGTTTGAAACAAGGATCAAAAGTAAGAAATACAATACGAAATGAAGTCAACACTCTTATAGTGTTGTGATCAAACATTCTTCCATGGCAACCTGGAAGTAACACAAGAGGTTTCTCCTGGAACCTGGAGCCTTGTCCTCAATAATGAGTGTGTTGCTTTTCTTCCAAGTCTCCTTCACTCAAGATGATGAGTGATTTCTTAAACATGTCTTCTGTACTACAATATGCTATCTTGACAGAAGGTTGGGTTAGAGGGTAAACTCTATGATCTCAACTTTAATCCATCTAATACCTTGACTTTAATTTTTGACCAAAGGTTAGTATGATGGTCATAGATTCAACATGAAACCTAGATCAAAATGATGTCATAACAAATAGATGCATATCAGAGTAATCAAACCTGGGTTGCATTATTCCTCTAAATGTGTTGGATCTTGAGATCCTTCTGGATCTATGGCAAGAGGTCCCTTCTCCTGCAAATACCCTTTAAATATTAACCATTTAAAAATGTGTGAGTACATACATCTGATGGCATTTTTAGGTAGTGGAACCCTCTGGTAGCAGTGGTAATGATCACCAACTCTTAAAAACTTCAAGGGTGACTACAACTGGTACTATGATTGATACTTCAACTGCAATTGATACTGCAACTGATTCTAAAACTACAACTTAGGGTTTTATGAGGAAACCCTAATTTTCCATACTTCAAATTTTGAAATTTTGATCCAAGGGATAGATGCACTGAGATGAGGTGAGTAAGCTGGTGCAGTCAGATTTCTAAAAATCCAAATTTTACCCCTTCAAACTTGATCGACTAGTTTCTGGACCAGTGCTTCTAGTTTTCTGGTACTTGTGGTTTTCTGGTACTTTGTGAAAACTAGGGTTTCACTTTCTGGGAGATCTACCCATTGAAACGGTGTGCCGAAGGTGCCAAAGAGATCTTTGGGCTAGGGTGCACTTTTCTAGATGACTTTGAGGCTGAAAACCTTCTTCAATAAAAATACATAATTTTCATGTACGGTAATAGTGACGTTTTTCTTCTTGTTGTGAAAGATGCTCTCTTCAGCTTATCTCTGATACCATGTTAAGGTTTAAGATATTATTAGTTTTATTTTCAATTTACCAGATAACCATATCATAGATAGGATCACTGAGAAATACACAATCACAAGAAACACATCATTTATTCTGGGAAACCCTCATGGGGAGCAAACCCAACAAAAACTTCCTTAATATAGATAGCCAATACAATTCCAAGAGAATAAACCAAACAATATAGAAAGTCCTCTCCCAAGTATGCGCCTCTCTCTCTCTTTCTTCTTCTCCAACTGCAACTCCAAACTTGCACTTTAATGAACAAGTGAGTGAGTGAGGAAATGAGGCACTGGCCTCTCTTATTTATACAATCTGGAAGGTGATGAACTAAGGTGTATTTTCACTGGCAGTGCCGACTTCTCAATCTGGGTGGTTATAACCACTTCAATATATTCTGGGGGTCGACTTCTCATTTAGCATATTAAAATTAGGGTTTGACCAATCCGCAAAAGGGGATTTCTTCATTTACAATACCCAACATGATCAATCCACAAAATGGGATTGATCTAATGAATAATACATAAATAATAAATAGAATACTCTTTGCAGTTACATTATTTCAACAGTATCTACATGTGGTTCCTAAGATGCATGCATGGTGCATGCATGTGGCTCCTGATATGCATGGATGGCGCATGAAAATGTTTCTGCATGTGGCTTCTGATATGCATGCATGGCACATGAAAATGTTTCTGCATGTGGCTCCTGAGATGCATGCACGGAACATGCAAATTTGTCTGCATGTGGCTCATGAGATGCATACATAGTGCATGCAAAAGTGTCTACATGTGGCTCTTGAGATGCATGCATCATGAATGCAAAAGTGTTTCCATGCAGCTCCTGAGATGCATGCATGGCACATCCAAAAATGTCTACATGTGGCTCATAAGATGCATGCATGGTGCATGAAAAATAGTCTACATGCGGCTCCTGAGATGCATGCAAAATTTTCTGCATGCAACTCCTGAGATGCATGCATGGCACATGAAAACGTTTTTGCATGTGGCTTCTGAGATGCGTGCATGGCACATGCAAATGTTTCTGCATGCAACTTCTCAGATGCGTGCATGGCACATGAAAATGTGTTTGCATTCGGATTGTGAGATGCATGCATGATTTATTCCACATTTGATTCAGAAAATAGATCTGAAATGGAGTGGACATCATCTCCAATGAATGGAACACAAATTTGTGTAGATACCTGTGTAGAAGGCTCTTCAAACTAAGAGGCTTGATATTCCAGTGGATTTCCTACTGGCTCTATATTGTCAATCTTTTGCATGCAATTTTCACAACCTTCCTTATTCCCAAATAGAACCTCCAGTCCAGTCCATAGTTGGTTTAGAGTTGAGAGTGATTTCTCCTCTACATGATATTGTAGTTCATGAGAAATAGACATGCAGATAAGTCCGAGATCCATGTCATGTGTGTTGATAAAATCATTTTTATCATTGGACAAATTAGGATCTACTTTTGTTTCCATGGTTATTTGATACAAGGCTCTGCATCTAAGATGATGTAGAATTTTTAGCTTCCACTCGAAGTAGTTATGAGACGTGAGAAGTATTGTCAGCGAATAATCCATCTTTTCTGACTGCATCTCCCTTCTAGACTTCCAAATAAGATACCTATGTGCCTTTCTCCTAGAAACTTGTGGGATCTGGTACCATGTATAATTTTGGTGAAACCTGTACAGAGAATCTAGATAACAAGAATTTGTACAAAGCTTGCAAATTGAGAGAAGGAGAGACAAGATGAGAGAAAAGAATCAAAAGAATTATATTCACTATATTTCACACCCAAAAGGTGAATAATTTACAATAGATATATGATACATGAGTAATTAATGGGCCATAGTAGTGAACTAGAGAGATACAGACACTCACTAACATAAACCGGAGTAATCTTCCACATAGTCCTAGTTAACTGATCCATGCAATCATTAGTTAAATGAGTCACACATGTGGAAGTGAGAGAAACACATGGAACTGCTAGTGATAAATCTGAGGTTGTCATGCATGAGTGACTTCCACTAGTCTAATTGAGTGTAACTATCTCTAAACTGAAGAGGAGTGCCATATTTTGTAGGGGAATATTCTCTAGAGAGAATATTCTCATGTAAGGAAGTGCTCTCAACATTGGACTATCAACCTTAGGAAAATAATTACCTAGGTGAGAGTGTAATATCTCCAACAGAATTGGTATACTTGGGTTTTGTGGTTTCCAAAGAAGGTTTAAAGATGTATTTTGAGAAGGTAAAGCCTATTTTGGATTGGCCGACACTTAAATGCACTTTTGATGTGAGGAGTTTCCATGGAATGGCGAGTTTCTATAGGAAGTTGATTATAAATTTTAGTCAAATTTGTGCGCCTCTTACTGAATGCATGAAGAAAGGTACATTTCAGTGGACAACAATAGCAACAAAGTCATTCGAAGACTTGAATAAAAAGGTAACAGAACAACCAATATTGGCACTTCCATATTTCAATAATGTATTTCAAGTAGATTGTGATGCAAGTGGGACAACAATTGGAGAAGTTTTGAGACAAGAATGTAGACCGATAACATTTTTCAATGAGAACTTGAATAAAGAAAGGAAAAAATACTATGTTTATGATCAAGAGTTTTATGCTATCATCTAGGCCTTGAATAAGTGGTGGCATTACTTGTTTCCAAAGGAGTTTGTCTTGTTTACTGATCACAAGGTGCTATAGTAAATTAACAACCAAGGTAAATTGAATCAGAAGCATTTTAAATGGGAAGAATTTTTGCAAATTTATTCGTTTGTTTTGAAACACAAGTCAGAAAAATCAAACAAGGTTGTTAATGCATTGAATCAGAGGACAATATTTATAAACACCATGTCAGTTGAAGTTGTAAGTTTGGAATGTGTGAAAAGGTTGTCTGGAGAGGATGCATATTTTTCAAAGGCTTGGAAAACATGCAAATAAACATGTGTATGGACTAAACATCATTCTTGGATTACAATATTCAAGAAGGATTGTTGTTTAAGAACCAACAACTGTGCATTTGACAGAGTTCATTATGGTTGAATCACATTAGAGAGTTACACAATGGCGGTTTAAGAGGAAATTGTGGCATGGACAAGACCACAATGTTGGTGAAAGAATGATACTTTTGGCCCAACATCACATTGGTGAAAGAATGATACTTTTGGCCCAACATCATCAAATAGGTCAGAACATTGGTTGAGTGTTGTAGAGTTTTTCAATTATTCAAAGGTAGAAGTCAAAATATAGGGCTTTACACTCCATTACTAGTACCTGAAATATCGTGGGAAGATGTAAGTATGGATTTTATTTTGGGAATACTTATGATCCAAAGGAAGCATGATTCTATGATGGTGGTGGTAGATAGGTTTTAAAAATGGCACATTTTGTAACATGTAAGAATACCAATAATTCTAGTGAAGTGGTTTCCTTATTTTTCAAAGAAGTGGTAAGGTTACATTGTTATAACCCTAAATTGCACCACACATGCTTACTTGGCATCAGGCCAACTCATATCCCTTCTTTGCCAAAAAACTAGCGAACAACTCTTCTAAAAACTCCATTTTTTAAAAGCAAACCCTAGCAGGCCCACTACAGCCCACGGGCAAACTCTAGCAGGCCCACTACAGTCCGCGGGAAAATGCTAGCAGGCCCACCACAGCCCGCGTTTGCCTTCAGAATCACAAAAAATAGAAAGTTTCCGAGGGGACAAAAAGCTTTGGGTCAGTTAACTGGAACTCCCGGCCATGCATGGCTGAGAGTTCGTCCAAAACCCTAGCTCCTTCTAGCCTATAAAAGAAGGGGTAGGGGTACTATTTGGAGGAGGAAAATCATAGAAAAGAAACTCTGCCCAATTGCCGAATCCATTTTGTCCCAACCCTTTAGCCTTTCCTCAAGCTTTAGGAGAATTCAAGCGAAGCAGTTGGAGGACAAAGAAGAGGAGGAGCCCAGGATCAGGATCGAGGAACGGTGGTCGGTCTCTATAATCATTGTAAGTTGGTTCATATTGAGATTAATAAAATGATACTTTTCCCGTCCCAAATGCACGAATCTCATATGTTTTATTTGATTGATGCTTAATCTCTAACCCTCTAGTAGAACAATAGCATGCATGCGTAGTTTTGTCTTGATTGCAGGATCGCTTTTTGGAAGGAGCAGCAGAAGCAAGGGGATAAAGCGCAACGGAGGATCTACACCAACCGTCGATAAAAAGGTTAGTT
>SNQJ01S0221999.1:0-14991 GCA_010110895.2 Picea sitchensis
TGAGGTTTAATGAAGGAGACAAATACCCAATCTTCATTTAATACCATGGGAGAAGGATTAATCCATGAGGAAAAAGAAAACAATGATGCTAGAATCTCTTGTAGAGCACATAAGATCACAATTCCCTAGTCGGATCACCATTGTTTTTGTTGTTGGGTGTTCCATCAACGTCTCCTAACAATAGGACAACACAACAGGATGACGATGATCATCTATATTGATATATTATCGACGCCATCAAAATTGTACACAGACGTTAATAGTTTCCACTTGTAACAAAGAAACGAGATGAAAAGTAATATATAAATTTATATATTATATAAATAATATTATATTAATTTTCAAGGACTACCAAGGATATAAAAGACTATGGTTCCACACCTTCAAATTAAGAGATATTTACATCTATTAATTATAAAAATAAAAATTCTAATCGTAGCAAGTTTGAAAGCATAAATGAACACATTATTAAAGGAGATTTGAAGAGAAGTGGAATGCAATAAACTCTTTCCTATATAAAACTTATTTGGTAATTAAATATTTTTGAATATATAGTTTGGAAAGCCAAGTGTATAGTCCAACCACACTGAATGCAAATTAAACATTTTAGTATCCATATCCAATATAACATCATTCATCAATTCGCATATCAAAGACAAGCAACAATTTCAACTAAACACAACACTCCAAAACCATTCTAATCTTGTTCAACAATATTATTCAAGCCAACATTTTAATACTATGAAACTTCCATATTCATATCAACAAGAATGCTTCATTAATATTTGTCAAATGCTCCAGTAATTTCAAGACTTCAAAGTTTAGACAAAATTCTTTAAAATTCAAACAAAATATGCCTCTTTGTACCTCTTCCAATTTGAAAATAATTACATTACGAAGGCAATGGGGGGTACATATTGTTATTAAAATATGAGTCTGCAAAATCCAATGCTTTCCTAGGCCTCCCTTACATGGTCTAATGCTTGTCATGTAATAAATGCTTCATTTACATTTTCCATCTAATGTTGGAAATATTTTAACTCGCTAACTACCATGTCCAGATTTATCCAAAGTTTAACCATGGCTTTGGAACCCATGCTATTCTCTCCACTTCTGAAAACAACAACGTGTTGTGGATGTAACTTGGCACATCAACAAATAATTATGTAACAGATAAAATATCTGTGCACTTAAACATAAAAACACTACTAACTACATGAAGCATTGCATCCAAATGGACCTCGTTCATTGAATCACATGTGAGAGTCTTCCATTGATGTTTTATCATGGGGTACTCACTAAGTGAACATGTGTCATAGCACCTATGTTCATGGGATATTAAATAATACCCCTAATTTCACTAGATATTCATAAATGCCTCCCAAAATATTTTTGTTGAACCCCCTTTCAAATACATATTTTCAATAAAAGAAACCCATATTTTAACTAGATACCTATTTTTATAACCCCCAATACCTATAAACCCCTTGAGACCCCACATGCCCCCCCCCCTCCCAATACCTACAATATATTGACCTTATTTTTCATAATTAAAAAACCCCCTTTATTAATGAATGTGATAAGATATTGGTCAATAGGGTGAAGCCCTCGTTTGTTTTATCTGGGATGAGTTCTGGTGCGAACTAGGATGCCATAATTTTATTTCTTACCTCGTTAATAAAATTTGTATAGGAAATATAAACGTTCGTTGAATCTTGAATGAATTTTTGCAAGGAGAGACGTCCCTCTAGAGAGGTTAACACTTGAGTCTTTTTATTCGTCCTTGGGGTACCTTCGCGTACCGTAAACTCCCTTTCAGTCTCAAGAATGCTAGTGCAACTTTTCAAAGAGCTATGTCTTATGCCTTTCATGATATCAAGCAGATTGTGAAACCTTATCCTGATGATTTACTAGCGCATTCCATGCATCGTCAAGATCACCCAACACACTTACGAGCTATTTTCCTCCGATGTCGGTATTACCGTATACGATTGAATCTGCATCAATGTGTTTTTTGTGTGGAGTCTGGACGACTTCTAGGCTTTATTGTTTCCACGCATGGGATCAGAGTGGATCTATTGAAGGTTGAAGTCATCATCAATTTGCTTCCTCCTTCTACCTTATGCCAACTCCAAAGTTTGCAAGGGAAGGAAAACTTTCTACAATGATTCATTCCTAACTATGCCAAAATGACGAAAGGTTTCACTCAAATTCTTAAGAAGGGTCATGATTTTGTGTGGGACAACATCGCTAACAAATCATTTGACACTTTGAAACTTGCATTAACCCACACACCATTATTATATCCCAAAGATTACAGTCGAGATTACTTCCTATATTTGGTTGCTTCGGATCACACCATCGCCATGGTTCTGGTCCAAGAGGATGATTCAAATGACGAGCATGTCATTTACTATTTAAGTCGGAGTCTTACAACCACCAAAATCAAATAAATGCAGGTGGATATATTGGCCTTGGAAGCTGTTCAAGTCGTCCAACATTTTTGTCACTATATCTTATTGCGCAAAACTATGAGTATTTCTGATTGCAACCCTATGCAACATATTCTTACACGACAATTGCTATGGGGGAAATACTCCAAATGGATTGTGATTCTCCAGGAGTTTGATTTGGAGTTTGAGAAAGCCAAGTCAAAGATATATTTGTTATTTGTTGAGTTGATATGTGACCTTCCCTCTGCTAATACATAAAATGTGGCAGAATATTCTTTTCCTGATGAATCTCTCTTTCTGATCAGTTCAGACGATATATGGTATGGAGACATCATAATTTATCTCAGAACCCAAACTTTATGGCCTGATGTATCTCTTGTAGATCATCATCGTATTAGGTATCAATCTTGTCAATATATTATTCTTGGTGTTACCCTTTACCGTCGCGGTATTGAATCTGTGTTTTGACGATGTCTGACATATGATGAAGCTGAGAAAGAACTAAATGATTTTCATTCTGGACCATGTGGCGGTCATATGTTTGGGTATGCCACTGCCCAAAATATACTACGAGCTGGTTACTTCTGGCCTTCTCTTTTCAAGGATTTCATTCTCGCATTTAAGAAATAACACGCTTGTCAAACCTATAATAATAAGATTCAATCTCATCCTGTTCCTCTCTATCCTGTAGTTTATGTTGGTCCATTTTCTAAATGGGGCATTAACTTCATGACATGTAACCCTCACTTGGTCGGGGGGCATGGATACATCATTGTAGTTGTGGATTATTTCACTAAGTGGGCCGAAGCGCTACCTACATTCATTAACACCAGGAAAACTACATCACTTTTCAT
Source organism: Picea sitchensis (assembly GCA_010110895.2). Classification (NCBI taxonomy): domain Eukaryota; kingdom Viridiplantae; phylum Streptophyta; class Pinopsida; order Pinales; family Pinaceae; genus Picea; species Picea sitchensis. The sequence continues at coordinate 3,308 of SNQJ01S0221999.1, forward strand.
ATTCAATCATAGCATCACTAGGTTTGGTAACCCTCAGGCCATCGTCACCGACTATGGCACCCATTTTTTCAATTTTATGATGTCTGAGCTTACCGATAAGTTGAGTTTACGGAATGAAAACTCAACCACTTATTATCCACGGGCCATTGGACAAGTTGAAGTAATCAACAAAGTTTTAACCACTATGCTTTGATGGATGGTAGGGATTCATAAGTCAAGTTAGCATACAATGATTTTTTCGACATTATGGGCCTATCAGACGTCAGCTAAATATGCTACGAGTTTCACGCCTTTCCAATTAGTGTATGGTATCAAAGCTATCTTGTCGATTGAATGTGAAATTTCGTCTCTGAAGCTAGTTGTCGAACTTCTACCCAACACCACAGCTGAAGAAAAACATTTGTTTTATTTAATGCAATTAGATGAGACTCGTCATGATGCTACATTAGTAATAGAAACCCAGAATAAATGTGTCAAGGCTCAATACGAAAAACATGTTAAACCTCGTGTTTTTCCTGAAGATGATTTAGTTCTTCTTTATGACCAAGATCGTGACTTGTTGGGGGCAGGTAAATTCGAGCCCATGTGGTGTGGTCCTTCTATCATTAAATGAGTATTAGAGAAAGGGTCTTACGAGATGGTTGATTACAATGGAATTAATTTGGGTGAACCCAGAAATGGGATTTACCTAAAGAAGTATTATGCCAAAAAGGATAATGTAAGATAGGATCATTACCAAACCACACCTTCCTAGGGTTCGTTAAAAATACTCCGACAGACTCACCTGAAGGATGAGCTTAAAGTTCAAGCATATGTTATCCTCCTCAATCTTGTGTAAAAATAAATAGGTACTCACCAAAAATGGTGGGGGAAAATTGGGAAAGAAATGTATATCTGTATATGTGTTAGTGGCAGTAAGTTGCTCTCGAACATGACACCCCTTTTCATTACTGTACCTGTGTTGGGAAATCCATTTGTCTCTCGTTTGATCATCCACAAGTCTGTATATTGGTCCTCCTTGAGTTAATGTTGCCAAGAAAATTGTCGTGTCATTCATATGTTCAAGAGAAGTTCAAACGAAATGAGCCTTCTATCGAGTTGTCCATCTGCAGTCCTCAAACTCTTACCATCTTGGCCTTCCCTGAGTCATTCATGAATCACTTTACACTTTGATCTACTTCAAATCTGTTATATGTTTCGTGTCATTGATGGGGGGATACATTAATGCCCTCCTATGATGATTCTTTTCCTATCGACTTCAACTCATTATCCAGGAATTTGACTTAGAAATCATTTAGTACCTTGGAGCTTTCATGCCTCAATGGCAGGTTTCCTCATTTTCGACAATGGGCTCACATCATTGGCCCTTGATTGGAAAATTCCATTGAGTGTTCGACTTCATCTCATTAATTCACATTCATTGGATTGTACTAGAGTACCTTGGGGGTCATTGACATAAATGGTTATTTCCCTCACACTTGTTAACAGTATCCATTAATGACTGGTAATCAAGTGGGTTCTACCATGTTCGACTTCAACATCTGTAATCACATGGATAGATTCATACTTTAGGACAATGGAAATGAATAACCTGGATATGGTCACATGGATCCAGGTTGTGATGGAGTGTTCATGAGTCTGTATTGACACATAGATCCACTGTGTATTTCTCAAGGCTATGTCCAAAATTGAGTATTTATAGCATAGATCCACAGTGTATTTCTCATGGCTATGTTGAATCATAATGAAATGGATCCACAGTGTATGATTGGTGGCCATGATTCACTTGACACTTATTCTTAGGGTCACTTGTATTCTGATTATGGGAATGCCTACCTCAGTAAATGGTATGTTATTATGTTGATGCTTGTTTGTTGATAGGTTTCCGACTGATGTGCTCATTGTTCTCGACACACACATTCTACAAAGTATTTCATCTATCACACGTTTCCAACTTCATACTTTGGTAGGCATTCTATTACACATTATTTTCATCACCCCCGTGACATCCGATGATATGTGTATCTCCTATTTCCCTATTCCCTGAAGGCTATTGAAGAAATAAGACTTTCCATAAGAAATGGAGTCATCTTTTCCTTATTGAAAAACCCTATCAAGGAACATCATCGCAACTTGCTAGTTTGAAGGGTACGATAATCCCAAATCTTTGCATACAACACCACAGTGGCTTGTGACGTCGTCATAGGTTACTCATGTTGAGGGTGTGATGATGCTCAAAAGGAAAAAGAATAATTTCTCGAAGGTTCTAGAATGGAATCTTCGAAACAATGAGGTAGCCTCTGATCGGTTTGGATCTCACTTGCTTCTCTGATTTAGTGGGATCATCCTAATCCCTTCATCCATCCATCTTCACTCTATATAAGGAGGGATCTCTCATGGGAATATTTAGGTTGGCTTATGTATGAAGAATTATGTTGAATATTGTGCATGTGATAGCTTTGCTTTAGATTTCCATGTTAGGTTGTGTATAACATTCATCAAAAGCATTGGAGAAAAGGTGTGTGTGTTGAGGAAAAGGGCCATCAGAAAGTACCTTGCAACATCAAGGCATAGGTTCTATTCTCCACTTTCATCAATATAATACAGTAATACATTTCTTTCCTATAAAAGTGTCTCCATTTTTATTGCATAACTCCTTGATATTATGCATAGGTTTCATTGGAATATATATATCGTTGCTCTCTCTTTGTTGGCTTTTGTTTCTCAAGAATTTCAAGATCACGCAGACCTTGAGATGGAGCAAGGACAACACTAGCAAGGATCAAACAATTTTTAAACGGTATGTCGTTTATCCCTCATTGAACTAGTATACATTACAAAGGAATTCTAAGGAGAAGTTTGTATTCTATTATGTTTTGTTCTAATTTCTTGTTGAATTTGGGAAGATTAGTTTGTGTCACCACTTAACAATTTTTCCAGTAATAGTATCTTTTTAGGAATTATTCTAAGTCATTCACCCCATGAAAACTGGGAGGTTCTCTTATCTATGTACCTACCCATCTCACTGTGCGGTCTATTCTTGTGCACCTTCTTGTGGATACTTCATGTAATCTTTGTTGCCAATTTTCCAACCCTGTATCTGAATTAGAAGCACATGATGTGATGCTCCTCCAACTAAGTACCCCATCTGCAGTTGGGTTGACATAATCTTCTTCGCGTGTGGTGGTTCTGTATAACTGGTTGATTTCCTCCAGATCTAAGCAAGTGGGCTCTACAAACCTTTCTCCTTCGGATGGATCTAGTGGCGCAATGACTCTATAATATTCTGATCCAAATGTCATATTCCTTGTCTTCAAGTTGATTATGGCCTGGTTATCAAATTCCCAATCTAGCCCAAGCAATGTTGGATAAGGTGTTGTGCCATCCACTATTTATATCACTTCAAAGTCTGCCTTAGTGCACACTCCATCCAGATCTACTGTCACACTTTTTAGCCTTCCAATTGGTAAAACTCTATGTTGGTTTGATAGCTTCAGTTGAACAGGTGAGAAGCCTAAGGTGAAATCTCCCATACATTTCCATGTCTTCTTGCGTAACACGTTTACCTTAGAGCCTAAATCCAATATGATGTCCCCCATATTGAAATCTCAAATGTTGGCATTTAGTTTCAATTCTCTGCATGTCCTCCTTTTCGTACGGAGGTGATTGACTATTTTTTGTTCTAAATTCCTCTCTTCCTTTGTGTTACATATTTCTAACATATTTTTCAAAGATTTAACAGATAATGGATCATTCAATAGTTTAACATATGATTGTAGAAAGGTCTTTATGGTACTTACTTTCTCTTTAGGTTGTGTTTTATTGGTGTGGTCCATTAATAAGGGCATCTCGTACATTGGTACGTTCTGAGTATGTTGCACAGCTGAGGTAGATGCAACATCTTGTTTAAGGAACTCATGTCTAGCCTCCTTGACTATTTCTTTTTCTTTCCCCGCATCAAACTATTTATGTGGTTCAATATTCTTCTTCACCCATTGGTGTTGTGTTGGATCCTGTTGTACAGTGTCATCTTCTATATTAGCTCCTCCTCACATAACTATGTTGATATTTCTTCCATCATCCCTGGATTCTACAAATATCTACTAGACATTCTCATTGTTTTTATTCCTCTTTTCTTGAATTTTCCCCAAAAGTGTTGGGAATTCCTCTATATCATGGTATGTCATGCGACAATACATACATGTCGCAGGTGGAAGTGGACATTCCCTTGCATAGTGTCCTGGATGTTAGAAGTTATGGAATACTACTAGACCTCTTTCTCTTCCAAATCCTCCTCTACGGTGTCCTCCACCTCTATATCCACCTCGATCTCCTTGCAGTGCATTGTACTAAGGCACCTAATTATACTGTGTGGGTTATCCTGAGGCTACGTGTTATTGTATTGTGGTTATGCAATGTTATATTGTTGCTACACAATGTTGTATGGAGGTGGTATCTGGTTCAACTGAGGTGCATATTTCCCTGTCATCATTTCTTCCTACACCCTATTGGTGTCTGACATTCTTTACCACATCAAGTCCATTGTCCTGCAATATTTGTCATTGTGACTCACAGATTTACAAAAGTTGCAATATGAAATCTTGCATAGTATTTGATACTTATGCATCATTGGACAATGATATGGGTCATGTCCATGTGTTTTACATATATCACACCATGGTCCTCTTGTTGGAAAAGGGTTTGGTAGCCATGTTTCCATATACTGCACGAAAGTTGGGCACTCATTCTTGTGGTGTCCTTCCATCTTGCATGTGGTACACCAAACAAATTTTATTTTCTCTTTGCCCCTATTCTAGTTTAATTGAAATGTGAGGTTCTACAAATCCTCCTTCATCTATTCTATTGTTGGATTTGTATTTTGATACTGGTTCTCTTCGATTTTTAGGGCTTCCTATAAAGCCTCTTCCTTCGTTTGAAACTTCTACTGACTCAAAGGGTATTTCAGGTGTGGTGGCAGTGAATTCACAAAGAGATATCTATGTTGCATATAAGTCATGAAATACTTCAATTTACCCTTCAATCGTTTGAACCTTTGATCAATCTCTCAAATAGACTCACTTGGTTTCTGCCTGATTTCAATCATCTCATTCATGTACTGATCCTCTAAGATAGGCTTCTGAAATTCATTTATCAGTAGCTTCTTGACATCTGCAATTGTCCTTGTTGTTTCTGGTGGACTGTTTATAGATAAGCTCATGTACCAATCCAATGTGTGGTCTCTTAGCATGATATCTAACTGCACAAGTTTTGTATGCTCATCTATGATCTTATTTTCTTCCAAAATATTCTCACAGATAATAAGGTTCTTTTCAAGATCCTTTGATGCCTCTCCCTTGAATTTGGGTAACCGAATGGTGGGATCATGTCCCGCCATTTTGAATGGTGATGAACTACGATGTCTGCACAATATAGATACTTGACTACTACTTCCTGACCTGGCTCCTCCAGTCACTGCTCCTTGATTGGGTGCACTTCCTACTGTCTTTATTCCACTAAAATTTGGTTGTATAAATAGTGGTATTCTTTCTGGTGTATTAGTCACACATGGGATTATGGGTTCCACACTAACACTAACATGGATAGAATTTTTTCCTTTGTTCCTGCCCTTGGACCTCTTATCTTCCTTTCATATGTTGCATGTATTATTTATTCAATCTACTCCATATCCCGGAGATCCTATACCTATTATTCATCACTTTCCAATCCCCCTATATCTATTATGGGTCTCTTCTTATTATTCATATTATATTGGTAGGGTACTCCACTGCGCATTTTTCCAGTTTTTTCCATGCTCTGCTTGATTTGATATTCCTACGTCATGATTGGGTCCAAGGTCTCCTCCTTTCCCTTATCCATCTCTTCCTCCATTTCTCTAGCTCTTCTCAGTGCTTCCCCCCCTCCCCATGCACGCAGGGAAGTTTAGTTTTCTTCTTCCATAGTCATCACACCTTTGTTATATAGTAAGATCTTGATGGAAGTATACATCGATCTAATATACATACCTCTGGGTCCCTTTAGGAACTATTTCTTTTTTACGTTGTAAGGCTTCACGGTATCTACTAAAAATTCTGTGATAAACCCTGAACCAATACTATCTAGCCAGAAATCTATTGCGCACGTGAATTTGTTGTTAACTTGTTGTAACTGTGCGATATCCACAGGATTCCATTTGAAATGTCTAATTCGATTTGTAGGGTGGTTTTATTTCAACCTCAGTATCCACTGCTGTAACACATGCGGGAAATAGCAAAAAAATACCTCATGCAAGTCGTTAAACACGTACTTGTCCAGATATTTGCGTGGTGTTAATTTAGGGTTTTTTTTATTCTTCTGTACAAACTCAAGATCCTTTTTTTTTCAACCAACTTTCAATCTCCACCTTCATTGGATTCCATGGTCTAAACATTCCTTTTTATACCTTCATTATCTTCACGATTCTTTCACGGATCCCCCTCACTCAATCTCATGTAGTTTCAGCCGGCAACAAAACCATTTGTTGGCTACTACTGTCTTCCTTCTCTTGGGTTGACCCAGGTTCATATCTGAGCAAGATTCCAACAAAACCCTTTAAAACTATCATCCCTCTTGGTAAACCATAAGTCAACACAACACAGAAGTGTATTGTGTAGTCTCACCCGAGATGGTTCTATGGGTGAATGCAATGCTCAGATGCTTGCAGTCTAGGAAAGAGTGGGGATTTAGGATTGCAATTCTTCTTCTTTAACCTTGATCTAGTGGTTCTTTCTTTTATTCTTAAGATGCATTCCTCTATTAAGGTTATGCATGAATTCTAACAGATCTAACATATAACACATTTCACAGAGTTATTCATTCATCAAATAACTACTTACAGAAATTAGTTATGCAATCATCACACCACATAACACATGTTTCACCGTGGCTAACCCCCTCTTAGGCTACGTCCACAAATATATGGCTTCTTAGGCTCATTTATTATGGTTCTGCAATAGATGGCACGACATGCACTACAAATCTGTTCATATCATCAAAAAATTGACTCCACAACCTTTGTGAGGCTAACTAGATCACACCGGGATCCTCATCCTGTGATCTAACCCTCAAGGTCTAGTTATTTTTCTTCCCTATAACTCAAAAACTTACAAAACTAGTATACAAGCTTACAATAGTTTCCTTGACTTCATAGACCAAAACGTAGCAACCAAAATCACATGACAACAAATCCCTTGACCTAGACCTCCTAGGTACTTATTTATACTAATTTTCTAGCTCATCAGCCATTACAATCTCCTACAAAAACCCTAACCCTAATGTAGTTAGGTTTTTCTGCATGCACGCCTTGCATGCTTTCCTTGCACGTGTTTCTTTTCCTTCCCGCTGTATTTTTCCAATTCTAGGTTTTGTCCTCCAAAAATAGTATTTCCTCAAAATAGGCATACACCCAACACCCACTTCCCTTTCGAGGCTTCAACAATAGGCCGAACAAAAAGTCTCAGGGCTCTGCAACTAATTTCCCAGGGCACCAACAAGCAAGTCTCGTTAGTTCTCTCAATAGAGGGTTTGATCATGGGACTGAAAACCTACCTCTTCAGATGCACATGGGTCTGAAAACCCTCTTCTTCAGCTCCCATATCTTAGACTACTCCTTCCCAACAGCTCTCCAAAACTTCCTTCCCAATTATGTGTACGAAAATGGTGATGGTCGTAAGGTATGGATGGAAAGAGTCTAAGGTTTGAATGATCAGAGAATTATGATGAGATAATAATTATGAAAATATCTCCCAAACTCATTAAGCCCCCTGTATAAGTATGAATTTAGACAACATGACAAGTGGCAGAAGATTACCACTTTCTCTCTCTTGAAAATCTGTCCTTCCCTAAGGACTTAAGATAAAACCATAAGCATATCAAAACTTAGGCTTGGACTCTTTAAGGAATATTTGATTATATTTCTTGGCTTATCCCCCTATCTTAATCCATCTCTTAAGTCCCTTAGCCCCCGTTTCCTCTATTGAAGTTCTATCCCCTCATACTCTTCTTGTTTGGTTGGTTTGTAGTAGTGATATATTTTATTGATAATATGAGTGATACATATTACAATGATAGGCTAGCTATCCTTTTAGCATTCTATCTCTCCATCCTTGTAACCACACATGCACTTTGGCCTCAACGCATATTTAAAATGATACTCAAGCCCAAAATATCCTATCTCACTAGCCTATATGTACATTTACAACTTGGGGTTCAGCCTAAGGGTATTACATTACTACTATCTTCATATTAGCATATTATCATATTTATTATTTCATATTTACTTGCAACAATACAACAACACATTTATGATAGAAAACTAGAAATTCAATATGTAACTCATGTTCTCTTGCAACTCATTTTTTGCTATCATTATTATCTTTGTTTCTATTTCTTCACCACCATCTCATCATCAAATCTAACTTAAACTACCACATGTTATTATCAAATTCTCAATTACCGTCTTGAACTGTGTCTCTTCAAATATAGTGCAACTACATCCCATTGTAGCCTACATAGGTGCCTATGGTGTAGCGAGCCTCTCTTACATGAAACTACACAAAACAAAGTCTTATCTATTCCTAGTGTTACACCTCTTGTCAACTCAATAAACTGGTCAACTTACCTCTATCTTCAACACCGTAACTTTTCAAAAACATACCTTCAACAATGTTCCTCATCATGCATAATCTTTACACTTGATGTGCAAATCATTCACTTGTAGATTTCATCATATTCACTAACATATTTAATATCCACTATTTTCTATTAGCAACTTTGGTTTTTCTTAGTAGCTTCTTCAATCCTCCTAATCTTCACAGGAATATTCTTTGTCATGTTGTGTTCTTCTCTTCTTATTCCATTTTCATTTCTTCATTTGTTCCAATGTTTTAGCTAGCTCTAATACCACTTTGTGTAGCACTCAGAGGCCTAAGATAAAATCACATAATAGAAGCAAAATACCATATACTCAATAGAGAATTAAATTGAATACGCATCCCACAAAGAATCAATATCAATATATAAAAAAACTTCCAACAACTAATTCAATCAAGTTGTTATTAGAATCCAATGGAAAATTCTCTCGGACCTCTTTACAAAACAATAGAGATCCAAATGCCCCTACTACATCAATCTCCCTTTAAGCTATTGAGCTTAGGTAGCCCAAGGATTTATTTGAATAACACATGGCTAATGTTTGTTTCTTAACCTTCTAGATACCACCCAAAATTCATGGTTTGATTCTTCAAAGTCAACTACAAAATATGCACCTTAGATTAGAGTTTTTCCATTGCTCTCTATGTTTGTCTTAGTCACAATCCTTAAAATCAATATGTTTCGATGAAATTTAGAGGGAATATAGAAGAAGATTTATTCTACACAATTTAAAAAATTTCAGATTCTAATTTGAAGTATTGGCTATGCAGAAGTCAAAATACTAAACCCCTATTTCTATGAAAATATGAAAAATTTTGTGTATTGTCTTTGAATTGGGAGTGATACTTAAACTCAATAAATTTTGATGAAATTTTTTGTACAATTATAAGAAAACATACACAAATTTCAATCCAAGTATGAAAGTGTCTTATCAAAATGCTAGGCCTTTGTTATAGTACAAATATAATCTTGAAATTTCTGCACACTAATTTTGGACTTGGGAACGAAGTCTAAACTTAATAGCTTGTTCTTAAATTTGATGTGAAAGTAACATAATGTCTCCTAAGCTATAATATATCCAATATTTATCTCTTGATTTCAATGTATGAGAGAGCGTCAATGAAAACACCAAACTATTGTTATATGGGCTTAAAATTTGATAACTTGAAACAAACACTAAAAAAAACTCAAAATTTATTTTTATGGTGATGCAGGAATGCCAAAACCCCTCCCGCTTTACTTATTAATTATAAACACCCTAGTAATTAAGTAATCTCCAAGGTATAATTAGACTCCTATTGAACTAATTAATCATAACACACTAGTTATTTATTTCACACATAGCAACTATAATATAATATAATATAAAATAAAAATAAAAATAAAATGAATTTTAAATACTCCAATGTAAAAATATATATCAAATAATAACAAAATAATGTAAAATATATTTTGAATTTCTTTAAGACAAGTTATATGCAATCTGAAACCCATTATGTATGAGATGCAAAAAATAGTATAAAACTAATAAATTATAACCCCAAAAAATTAAGACCCATAACTAAAAAATAAAAAATACCATAATGATAATGATGATTATTATTCATAAAGAGCAACTTACCCATTATGTATGAGATGCAAAAAGTAGTATAAAACTAATAAATTATAGCAAAAAAAAATTAATACTCATAACTAAAAAAATGAAAAAATACCATAATGATAATAATGATTATTATTTATAAAGAGCAATTTTGGTGTATTGGATCTTAAGAAAATTTATAAGGAAATATTGTATTCTTTTTACATTTTATTTTTATGGTAGAAAATATTGAAAATAAACTTTTCTAGGTCTCATTATTATGAATATTGGTTGTACTACAAAAATTTTGAAATTAATATTGTATGTGCACAATGCACATAGACAAGGCATTTTAAGATAGTGTTTTTCATCTTCCATTTTCTTAGTATCACAAAGATTACATATTATTCATTCACATTGTGTTTTAGGTTTTGTTCAATTCCCACATTCATTGTGAAGGTAAGAGAGTTCTTTCTTCTTTTAGTAATGTTAATATTTTCTTTAAGTTAGCTCTAGTAGAAATATACATTTGATTTTGTAATTTGGAATTAATGTTTCATTATAGAACTAAGAGATATCATATATTTCCTATGGAATTATCATATTGAGAACCAAATGAAGATATGGAAGTGGATCTATCTTCTCTGTGTCTAGGGTTTACCCTAGTCACTGATGTCAATCAATCCCAAAGTTGTTCACTGGAGAAAAGAATCATGACTATCAATCAATCCCAAAACTTTTCACCAGATCATGGACATATCATTGAACCCCTTGACACTTCCTCCTAAAGAAAGGCATCATTATCATTGCATACATGGGTTCAGGTTCAGGAGAGAGAAGAGTGAATCTTCCCAAGGATTATGGGAGACACCAACATCTTGGAGATGGAGGCATTTATCTCTTTGGTCTGGTACTTAACCCAAACAAAATAAACCAACCTCGACATCGTAGATTTGTAAAACAATTGGAATCCATCCATCAGCTAAATCTGAGGTCTTTTGAGCCAAGAAGGAAGGCCCTCATTATGTCTGAACATGCTTTGATTGGAAAAATTATAGGCCTCTAGCCTAGTCTAAAAGATGTGGAAACCTAGGTAGCAAATAAAAGACACCCCAAGATTAAAGGAAGGCAATATCATTTTCTTCTATCCAAGTCTATTATATTTTTCTTTTTCTTAATAAAGAAGAGAGGGATTTGATTTTCTATTCATCTTCTACACCAGTCCATATTTATGGGATTAAGGGATATGTATCTATCCATTTGGTCCCTTGAATTCAATCCCAAAGAGGAAATTATTGTTGAAATTACTAAGACAACTAAGAGGGGGGAGGGGTGAATCAGTTGTTATTGTGCTTAAACAATTTTAAATCTATTAAATCATTCTTAATCTTTCTTCAAATGATCATCAATATTATAC
>SNQJ01S0222001.1:0-14991 GCA_010110895.2 Picea sitchensis
AAGGTATGGAAGGTGTTTGTGAACTCCATCACTATTTGGTCTCACTTTTGATGCAGCGTGGTCCATCTCATGTACTAGTCATCATAGTTTCCCATAGGATAATATTTCTCCTTGACCACATCCATAAAAAAATACCAAGTGGGCTCGACCCCAAATATTTCAAACTCCTCTATGGAATTTTTCTCCTAGTAAGTTTCCCACCAATGTTTGACATGTGGGAGAACCTTGAGGAGCGCAAAGGTGATCTTTTCTCTTTTGAAAAAATTGTGAATAAAGAAATAACCTTCTAGCAAATTTAACCATTTTTCCAAAGCATCTGCATCGATATGACCTTCAAATACGAGAATATCAAAATTAAATTGTACCTTGAATATTGTAGCATCTCAAAAGAAACGACTTGACGAAGACATGCATGTTATTGTCAACAATCTTTTAAGGATTTGGGAAAAATTATCTAACATCTCATTTCTCTATTGCGCGAATGCTTCCGCGAGCCACAAATTGATGGGATTTTCTTCTCCTGTATCTCTCTTTTCTTCTTCCATGAGAGGCTTCTTGGGATGACGAGATAGATTTTCCTCAAGGGAAACTAGCTCGAGACCCAACTATCTGTACCCTGACCACATCGGGGACATGCACTAAGAAAAAACAATGAGTAATGTGCTCTGATACCACTGATTGGATTATTTTGAGAACGAAATGAAGGCAAATATATAACAATGAAAAATATAGAGATATTGTGAGATACACAAAAATACTACAATAAACACAGAGATACAATAATGCAAATTTTTTATTAATGAGAGAATGTACAGAAAATGTAAAATTACAGAGTGAATGTCTCACTATAATGGTGGCAACTTATCTCTAAGAAGAGATGTGATGGATATGCTCATTTGCAAGAAGATTATGATGTTTATAATGAGGATCTAGAATCATTTTTAACATGAAGAAAATCCAAAACCCTAACCCCGGAAGATGAAACACTAAAATTCATGTGGGCCCCAATGGGGTAAGTTGGTATGTCAACTTCCCAAGGGCATAAATTTTGCATACGATCTATGTTTGAGGCACATGATAGATAGTTTGAAAGGTCTATATGTGGACTACATATTTTGTTGTCACACTCTAGCTAATTCCTACTATGTGACCGTGGTGGGTCAAAAAAATGTTTTTTAAGGCCTCAAAACGACCTCAAAAGTTTAGGACTTGAAATGTTGTAGAAAACCTACCAAGGTGGAAAACCCTATTTTGAGCCAGTGGAATAGGTGGGTGGCCACCAATTTCTTCCTGGACCAATCCCCCACCCTTAGGAAGCAATGGTATCCATTGCGTTAGGTCCCCAAGGAAGATTTTGTTGAATACAAACCTTGGTGAGTTGCTTGCCTTGCTGAAGAAAATGCCATGTTTAACTTGTTTAAGGCTGTTATGAACTAATCTGGCTGCATGATCTCACTGAGTGTGGGAGGAATTTATCAATGAATATGAAACATGAAGAATATGAATGGATTTATCATAACTTGATTTGACTCAGTAGTGTGGAGGCACCCTCGTAGGTGCAGTAGGAATAACATGTTTCTCTTGTACAATCTTGCTGATCTACTTATGTTGGATAGAAGGGTCTTGGGCCGAGGCTGCAATGGTTGCAATGTCCTTTTCTTCTAACCAGGTTGTGAAGAGGATAAATGTTTAAGTATGAGAGATTACTTTGTGGCACTATTTTGTTGGGACAGTAGTTAGAACTACCTCTGGTATCCTGTAGAGTTGACCTGCTAGAGTAACAATGACGCTATGGGGTCGAGCCTCATAAACAACATGAGGCCTCCACATATATGGTTGTCCTAACTGAACATCACCGAATTCTAGTGGGGAAAAATTACAAAGTACCTCATATTTGAAGGGCTTGATGCCTTATGATAGGCGACACTTCTGGGTGACACGAAGATCTTGTCCCTAGCGAAGCCATCTGATGTTGTATGGTTGCGGGTTTGGTGTTGTTGGCAAGTCCAAATGCTTGATGACCTCTACTGAGATGAGGTTCTTATGGATTCCACTCTAAACAATGAAATGAAATGAGGTCCCATTCACCCACATCTGTGAATGGAAAAGACGCCCCCCCTCCTTAGGATCCTCTGGTTATTTTGGTTGGATTTTTGCTGTCACGATAGTAGCAGTGGGTTTTGCATCAATTATCTGTCTCCTTTTGATATTGTCTGAATCAGATTCTGAGTAGGGGCTCAAATCTATTTCTTTGAGCTCGGATACCAGTGACTATTTTGAGAGACAATCATCGATGTTGTGCCAAGGGATTTTGTGGAAGTTAGACCACTTCCCAATGTCCTTATTCATCTTCCCATTGCTCTTCTTTTCCCGTGGCTTGGACTGGTTGTCTTGAGGTTGGCTATTCTATGAGTTAGGGCTGCCTTTACAATCCTTTGGTTGTTGCGTATTTGCAGACCCAAATTCTTGCTTGTTCTTCTGCTTAAATTTACACTCAATTTTGACAACATATCTATAAGCGGTTCCCAGTGATGAGATGTCTAGAAACTCCATTTTGGTTTGGATGTACCTGTATAGAGCCCTGCGGTATTTCAAAACCAAATTTCGTTAAGAGTCTTTGATACCTATCTTGATGTGCAATGTATGGAAGGTATTTTTGAACTCCTGCACTGTTTGGTCCCACTTTTTATGCAGCGTGGTCCATCTCATGTACTGGTCATCATAGTTTCCCACAGGGTAATATTTCTCCTTGATTGCATCCATAAAAAAATTCCAAGTGGGATCAGACCCAAATATTCCAGACTCCTCTATCAAATTTTTCTCCCAGTAAGTTTCCCTCCAATGTTTTACATGAGGGAGAGCCTTGAGGAGGGCAAAGGTGATCTTTTCTCTGTCGAAAAAATTGTGAACATAGAAATTACCTTCTAGAAAATTTAACCATTTTTCCAAATCATCTGCATTGATCTGACCTTCAAATACATAAATATCAAAATTAACTTGTACCTTGAATGGAGTAGTGTCTCCAAAGAGACTACTTGATGATGATTCACATGTTATTATTGGAAGCCTTTGAAGGATTTGGGAAAAATGATCCAACATCTCATTTCTATGTTGTGTGAGGAATTCCACAAGAAACACCTTGATGGGATCTTCTGCTCCTACGTATCTTTTTTATTCTACCATGGGAGGCTTCTTGGGCTGACGAGATAGGTTGTACTCAAGGGAAACTAGCTCGAGACCCAGCTCTCTGTACCCTAACCTCATTAGGTACATGCACTAAGAAACGATAATGAGCAGCCCGTTTTGATACCAATGATCTAGATTATTTTGAGAACAAAATGAAGGTAGAGATATAACAATGAAATATATAGAGATATTATGAGATGCACAAAAATATTGCAATAAACATAAAGATACACTAACGCATAATTTTTATTAATGAGATAATGTACATAAACTGTAGAATTACAAAGTGAATGACTCGCTAGAATGGTGGCAAATTATCTCTAAGAAATGATGTGACAACTATGCTCATTCGAATGAATATGATGATGTTTACAATGAGGATATAGAGACATTTTTAACATGAAGAAAATCCAAAACCCTAACCTCGGAATATGAAACACCAAAATTCATGTGGGCCTCGATGGGGTAAGTTGGTACGTCAACTGCCCAAGGGCGTAAATTTTTCATACGATAGCTAGTTTGAAAGGATTATCCAAGGAATACACATTTTCCATCACACTCTTGGTAAGGCCTACAATGTAACTTTGGTGGGTCAAAATGTTTTTGTTTAGGACCTCAAAACAACCCCGAAAGTTTAGGACTCAAAATTTTGTAGAAAACTTGCCAAGGTGGAAACCCCTATTTTGAGCCAGTGGAATTGGTGGGTGGCCACTGATTTCCTTCTGGATCAATCCTCCCCTTAGGAATCAATGGTCTCTATTGTGTTAGGTCCCCAAGGAAGATTTTGTTGAATCTGAACCTTGGTGAGTTGCTTGCCTTGCTGAAGAAACTGCCCTTCTTAAATTGTTGAAGGTTGTTATGACCTAATATGGCTGCATTCTCTTCCTGAGTGTGGGAGGACTCTATCGATGAATATGAAACATGAATAACATGAAGGGATTTATCATAACTTGATTTGAATCGATAGTGTGGAGGCACCCTCGTAGGTGGAGTAGGAATAACTTGGTTCTCTTGTAGAATCTTGTTGATCTGCTTCTGGTGGATAGAAGGGTCTTGGGCTGAGGCTACAATGGTTACAATGTCCTTCTCTTCTAACCAGGTTGTGAAGAGGATAAATGTTTCAATATGAGAGATTACTTTGTGGCACTGTTTTGTCAGGATAGTAGTCAGAATTACCTCTGGTATCCTGTAGAGCTGACCCGCTAGAGTAACAATGATGCTATGGGGTCGAGACTCATAAACAACATGAAGCCTCCACATATATGGTTTTCCTAACAAAATATCACATATTTCTAGTGGGGAAACATCACAAAGTACCTCATATTTGAAGGGATTGATTCCTTATGACAAGCGACACTTTTGGGTGACACAAAGATATCTTCCCTAGCAAAGCCATCCGATGTTGTATGGCTCCGGGTGTGGTGTTGTCGGCAAGTCCAACTTCTTGACGACCTCTGTTGAGATGAATTTCTTCCGACTTCCACTATAAAAAATGAAATGAAACAAGGTCCCCTTCACCCACATCTGTGAATGGAAAAGATTCTCCCCCTCCTCAGGATCCTCTGGTTCTTCTGGTTGGATTGTTGCGGTCACGACAGTAGAAGTGGGGTTTTCATCAATTATCTGTCTCCTTTTATTATTGTTTGAATTAGAGTCCCAAGGGGGCTCATCTCTGTTTCTTTGAGCTCGGCTACTAGTGACTGTTTTGAGAGACATTCATCGGTGTTGTGCCAAGGGATTTTGTGGAAGTCACACCTCTTCCCAGTGTCCTTCTTCATCTTCCCATTGCTCTTCCTTTCTTGTGGCTTTAACTGGTTGTCTTGAGGTTGGATATTCTTTGATTTAGGGACGCCTTTACCATCCTTTGCTTGTTGCGGATTTGCAGACCAAAATTCTTTCTTGTTCTTCTGCTTAAATTTACGCTCGATTTTGACAACATATCTATAAGCGGTTCCCAGTGATGAGATGTCTAGAAACTCCATTTCGGTTTGGATGTACCTGTGTAGAGCCTTGTGGTATTTCAGAACTAGATTTTGCTAAAAGTTTTTGATACCTAGCTTGATGCACAATGTATGGAAGGTATTTGTTAAATACAACACTATTTGGTCCTGCTTTTGATGCAACATGGTCTATCTCATGTATTGGCCATCATAGTTTCCCATAGGGTAATATTGCTCCTTGACCACATCCATAAAAAAAATCCCATGTGGGATCGACCCCAAATATTCTAGACTCCTATGTGGAATTTCTCTCCCAGTAAGTTTCCCACCAATTTTTGACATGGGGGAGAGCCTTGAGGAGCGCAAAGGTGATCTTTTATCTGTTGGAAAAATTGTGAATAGAGAAATAACCTTTTAGAAAATTTAATCATTTTTCCAAAGCATCTGCATCGTTCTGACCTTCAAATACAGGAATATAAAAATTAACTTGTACCTTGAATGGAGTAGCATCTCCAAATCAATTGCTTGATGAAGACGCGTCTATTATTGATGACATTCTTTGAAGGATTTGGGAAAAATTCTCCAACATCTCGTTCCTTTGTTGCACGAGGGCTTCCGCGAGCAATAGCTTGATGGGATATTCTTCTCCCGCATCTCTCTTTTCTTCCACCATGGGAGGCCGCTTGTGCTTATGAGAGCGGTTGTCCTCAAGTGAAACTAGTTCGAGACCCAACTCTCTGTACCCTAAACTCGTTGGGGACGTGCACTAAGAAATGACAATGAACAACCTACTCTGATACCAATGATCCAAATTATTTTGAGAACAAAATGAAGGAAGATTTATAACAATGAAATATACAAAGATATTGCGAGATAAACAAAAATATTGCAATAAACACAGATATACAATAATGCACAATTTTTGTTAATGAGAGAATGTACAAAAACTATAAAATTACAGAGTGAATGACTTGCTAGAATGGTGGCAACTTATCTCTGAGAAGAGATGTGATGGATACGCTCATTTAAAATAATATGATGATGTTTACAATGAGGCTCTAGAGGCCTTTGTAACATGAATAAAATCCAAAACCCTAACACCGAAAGATGAAACGCCAAAATTCATGTGGGTCCTATTGGGGTAATTTGGTATGTCAACTTCCCAAGGGCATAACTTTCATAAACGATCTTCGTTTGGGGTGCATGATAACTAGTTTGAAAGGTCTATCTGAGGACTACATATTTTTGTATCACATTATGGATAAATATTATAGTGTGACTATGGCGGGTCAAAAAAAATTGTTTAGGGCCTCAAAATGACCCGAAAAGTTTAGGACTCGAAATGTTGTAGAATAGCTGCCAAGGTGGAAACCCATGTTTTGAGCAAATGGAATAGGTGGGTGGCCATCTATTTTCACCTGGATCAATGCCTTGACTGAGGGGGTAGGGCCCCCTCCTTAGTTAAGTACTATATTTATATTAGCGTGGGATTTAGCATTTCAATTTTTTTTATTCAATTCCATAGTTGTTTTATTTCTTAGTCTGCTGCAATTCCAAATTTCATAGAACAATACTTGCAATTCATGTGTGGTTAATATTTAATTTCCTAGTGTTGAGAATTCTGCAATTTAAAAACAACAATTCAACGTTGATCCAATTTCTATGAGTTTATAATCGTATATTCTACTACATCTCTTGTTGTTGCAACTTGCATAGGTGTAATTTCTTTCATCTTGAAGCTTAATTGATGCAACTCGCGTTGTTGTGATTTCTTTCATGTTGCAACTCCGCTTGCAACAACACTTTATTTATTTTTTCTTTCTAACTTGTGATAATTTTAGTCTTCAATAGTTTGGGATTGATATTATATTGAATTTTTTTTGAATGTGCAAACACATAATTGTTGCAACAAAACATGATCATTATTATACATGAGCAAGTCAGGAGTAAATCATAGCATGACTTTACTTTCCACGAGAGTGATTTCCTTTCTGTTAGTGTGATTTAATTTCTGCAAGTGTGATTTTATTTTTGCAAGTGTGATTTACTTTATGCAAGTGTGATTTACTTTCTGCAAATGTGATTTAAATTCCACAAGTGTGACTTTTTCTTTCCTGCAAGTGTGATATTTACTTTCTTCAACTCAGAAAATAGTCTAGTTTGGTGACTTAATTAAGTATCTTGAATCCTTGATTTGTAACATTAAAAGTACTACAACTATTTAGTAAAAACAACGCTACTCTTGCAGATACAATGCACGACAGTTCATAAGTAAGATAAGACATCAGATTGATAATTAAATGTACAACTCTTTGGTTTCTTTCTAACTAATTAGAAAATAATTGAAAATTCCATTTTTTGCGCCATTGCCGTGGAACTGTCAAAAGAATTAGTTGTTGATTAGTTGTGTGGATTTTCATTTTAAGTGCTATGATTTATTTTCAACAATTCGTAGAATGTTTTTCTAACATTTTCTATGAGTAGAGTTAGAGATCAACAAGGTATATTTGTTAGTTGTTCCAAAAAATCCCGTAAATATAACAATGTAGGTAAATAAAAAGAGGGAAAGGAGCTCAATCAACCAAATTAATTATCACCTACAACAATTTTTCTTGCAAAGAATAATCCCAAAGCATCTCCTCAAGAATAAGAGACTACGCAAGGGTCTCTACACACAAAGGTTTTTCTTCCAGAAGAGCGGATCAACGAACAATACCACTATGAAGAATTCCTTTTTCTGAGGCACCTTTAGAAACAAAGGACAACCCCCAAAAAGTAATGGCACACGAGGTTTTCATGGAGGAACCCTCCACTTTCATATTTCCAATCAAAGAAACAAATGAGGATACCAAGATGAAGAACATCCCTCATTCAGCCTTGCCAAAATTTCATGGGTTATCTAATGAAGATCGTGATACCTTCCTCTTCGAGTTCAACGTATTTTGTAGAATCTACGACTATGTGATAGACACCCATAAACTAATTTTTTTTCCCTCCACTCTCAAGAGAACTGCACTACGATGGTTCATGGGTCTTGGAAAAAATAACATCCAACTCATTGGACCAAATGACAAAGAAATTTCTAGACACATACCAAGACTACTGCAAAGATAAAGAAAGAAGAGAGGAATTCTTCACGATGATGCATCATGAAGATGAGAGCCTCGAAGATTATGTTGAATGGTTCACCTATAACCTACGGAGGGAAAAGAAAGAAGATTTGGTTCCTAAGACATGACATGTATTATTTCTAAGAGTAATTTGAGATGATTGTATAGAACTCCTCAACCTAATAGGCAGGGAGATGTTTCTTAGTTGGAGTGTCTATTTTGTAGAATCTACGACTATGTGATAGGAACTCAAAAATAAATATTCCAGAAGTAGATCAAAAATAGGAAAAGAAACAATAGATATACTGGAAAGAATGAGAAAAATTGTTGGAGGTGGATTCACGAGAGAAAAAATTGGGAACATGTTAGAACACTTCAAGACCGGCATACTTAGTTCCCTAAGTTCCCAGTTGGATACACTGTAGATGAAGAAGGAGGAGGAGGAAATTGTATGAGATTTGGCTATCTTTTTCCCAAAAGGCATAATGAATCACCCATGGAAAGAATATTCATTGGATCAAATCGAGGTTTGTGGAATATGCAACAAAGACCATGCTACTCACAACTATCCATCCTTACGAGGACTAAAATCTATCTACCAGAAAGTCAAAGAACTAGAACAATTATGTTATGTCTCTCAGAAGCGACCCTGACAACCCAAACCTCAAGGTGTGATCCAAGATCAATATTAATATTTCAATTCATATTGGACTAACCCTTCCATGCAATATGATTCTCAACCATGGGTTATGCCAACACAACATTGGGTGGCTCCTCCTCCTCCAAACTAGTTATGGCAACAAGGATAAACAAACCTTAATGTAGGAGGACCTCAACAACCTATGACACAACCACCTATGCAAATTCTTCCTCCTCCCTAGATGCAGGCATCGAAACCCACCCCTCCTCGACCACAACTACCTACATAACCCATTCCTCACCCGAATAGAGAAAGGTAAGGCCGACCAACGTATGATGTTGGACTTGCAACCTACCCGACCTATTCCATCTCTTCCTTGGAATGAAATGATATTCAACTCTGATAAGGTAAGACAATAACCAAGGACCAACCTTGTATTAGCATTGAATATTTGAATGAGGATGTCTCAGGAACCTTTGAAAGCTAAGAATTCCCACCCTGAAATTCAACACCCACCTTATCGAGAAAGTCTAAAGATAGAAAAACCTTTTACTTAGCATGATTTTTGTAGATTTTTACCTTGTACACTATTTTACTGCAAACAGATTTTCAATAAAAGAACATAAAAGATACAATGGAAAATACACACACTGCACATATATTTTCCCTTGGAAAATCAAATTGGGGAAACCAACATATTCTATATTCATTCATAGTGATACATTGTTTACAATACAATATACATATAGGAGCCAATGGCATTCAAGACCCTAACCCAATGACCTAGATTAGTCAACAACCCTAATTCCTTAACCAGAAATAGAAAACCATTGGAAAAAACTATGTGCTGAAAAATTGCCCAACAATGGACATAAAAATTGAGGTGACACAAAAAACGAGGAAAAATGTGACACATTTCTCGAGGGAATTTTTTTTCTCAAGGGAACTACCCCCGAACCCCCACACAATGGGGATATTGCCCCCCTTCACACCCGACACAACATAGTAAACACTATAGCTAGTTGTGCAAATAATATAACACATACCCAACATTCTCCCACTTGTTGTTTTCTTTGCATACAAGGGGTTACAGGGTTACATAATCAACAATCTAGAACAACAATGCCCATGTATCCTCTACACCAAGAGAACTTCTCAATGCTCATATATTTTTTAAATGAATCTGCAACATTATTGAAAGTGTCCACCTTCATTAGCAACATTTTCTTTTCTTCAACCATGTCTCTCACAAAGTGATATTGAATATAAATATGATTTGTCTTTGAATGATAAGCCAGGTTCTTCACCAAAAAAATTGCACTCTAACTGTCACAATTTATCCTTACAATTTGTTGTACCAACCCAATACCTGAATACAATATTTGTAACCATACTTGTTCCCTACTTACGTGAGTGGCTTCCATGTATTCAAATTATGTAGTTGAAAGTGCCTCTACATCCTGTCTTTTTCTCATCCAACTGATTGTTCCTCCAAACAGGTGAAACACATACCTTCTTGTAGATATCCTATGATCCAAATCTCCATCCTAGTCTACATCCACAAATCCATGTATGTCCAACACTCTATCCAATCCTGGTCTTCCTTGGTAGAACAATACATATCTAGCAGTGCCACTATAACATACCCTGCCACCCACAGGCCGAGGTACGCTACCTTCAAGCCCACCCTTGGACTTCTTTCTCTTACCGATAACCTTTTTAAATTAATAAGGATGCATAAAAGAATGGATTTAACGACATGCACAACAATAACCGGAAAGCATGCATATTCTAAAGATTCAATTAAACGATAATTAACTACACAGTGGAAATACATTCATATACATGTAAATAATACCATAACAGAGAACACTTGTCTTTATAAAAGATGAAACCAACTAGCTGCAGACTAAGGATGTTCCACCCAACCGTAGACACTACTGCTCCAAATCTCAACAACAGTGTCACTCCCAAGCCAGGGCTATGAATCCACAAGGACAGTTCCAGGGTGTTACTTGGCTTCCCAAACCAGTCAACACTCAAGCTCTCATAGACTTTCCCATCACTCACAACAATCCAAGTACCCAACTCTCTTCTACCCATCCTACACCACCCAAGAGAATTGACCTCCACCCTTCTCTTCCACACAGTCCCTCAGACAGTCCTTCTCCTTCCAGGGATCCCACACAACTAGTCCTTAATATCAATTCTGGAACTCTCAGGACTCACAACTATGAACAAGGCTGGACACAGGCCAATGCATGTTAGACATGCAGGCCTCAAGTTGTGGCTGGATTACACCAACGACCACTACAACCAACAATACTATGGCTACTCTTTGGTAGTTTGTTTCCATTTCCCAAGCCAAGACATGGATGATTATGGATCAATGAGTGATAGGTAAGGACGGGATGAATGAATGAGTGAGCAAGTGAATGAACTCATAAGCGAATGAGCAATCAACCAACCCCCCACCAGACTAGGGGTGGGTTTAAGTATTTCATGGGGAATCAAGAACCTCCTGGACTTCCCCAAGAATCTTACGTAACTGATCCACTCCCTTAGACAAAAGGGTAATTAAAATAGGAAATAACATTTATCCCCTCAAGCCCCCTCTCTTGTGGAATCATATCCCCCTATAACTCTAGTCCTTGTCCGTCTAGAAACCAACAATGTACTTTTATTAATAATGATCAAAACATTACATTTCTTGGGCACACTGGCCTTTTAATAATTGTTTGGTCACTCTCACCTCTTAGCATTTTAACAATACATTATTTAAAATGGGGGTTCAAAACCCAGGGTGTTACATCCCCTCCCCCTTATTTTGGAATTGTCCTTGGTGGATATAGAAAATAGAGATCAAAATTTCAAAATTTATTCAAAAAGTTACGGGTACTCTGTCTGCATGGAATCTTCATGCTCCCAGGTAGCATCTTCAAGACCATAGCAGGTCCACTGAACTTTTACCAGCTCTATAACTCGATTCCGGAGCATTTTGACCTTTTTGTCCAAAACATGCACTAGTTGAACCTAGAAGTCTCCATATGTCTCTACCTGAATCATATGCACATGGTTAGAATCATGTACATATTTATTTAGTAAAGAGACATGAAATAAATGATGTGCATTCATGGAAACATGCAATGCAAGCATGCATGCAACTGGCCCTATTCTGTCCAGTATTTCAAATGGACCACAAAATCTGGCTTCTATCTTTGTACAACTACCCAATTTCAAAGATATTTTCTTGGGATTCACTTTCAAAAGTACATACTCCCCTACTTTAAATTCTCTATCTATCTTGTTCTTATTTGCATAAACTTTTTTTCTATTCTATTCTGCCTTCAAATTTTTCTTGATCTTAACCATCTGGTCTTCCATATCCTTGAGCAACTCTGACCCAAGTACCACTCTATCTGTTGGGTTGTCCCAACTCATGGGAGTATTTCATTTCCTACTATACAAGGCTTCAAATGGGCTCATTCTCAATGAAGCTTGATACCAATCGTTATATGCAAACTCAACCAAGTGCAAGTAATCTTCCCACTTAGATGGCTTATCCATCACATACATTCTCAACATATCTTCAATTACTTGGTTGACCCTCTCTATTTTCCCATTTGACTATGGATGGTATGTTTTGATAAAGTTTAGATTTGTACCAAATCCTTTAAACAATCCCCTCCTGAAATTGGAGGTAAACTTTGTATCTCTGTCTGAGACAATTTCCCTAGGTATCTCATGCAACCTAGCAATCTCTCTCATGTAAATTTCTGCAATATTAGCCATTGTATGTGTTTTTTTTACAGGAAAAAAATGAGAAACCTTTGTTAATTTTTCAACCACCACCATGATTGAATCATGCTACCTTGTTTTCCTAGGAAATTTAGTTATGAAATCGATGGTTATCACTTCCCATTTCTTCTATGGTATTGGTAATGCCTGCAACAAACCTATTGGGTGCCTATGCTCAACCTTCACCTTCTGACATTCCATACATCGAGCGATGTAATTAACAACATCCTTTTTCATTCCTGGCAAAATAATTAGCTTCTTACTGTTGTAATCATTCTCTGGTACCCAATATGTCCAACATAAGGAACATCATGTATTTCCTTCAATACCAAATTCCTTAGTCCTCCGGAACTAGGAACATATATTCTATTCTTATGCATGAGTAATCCATCTTCCTTTATCTCATACTCCTTTATTTTTTGTTGTACATATCCTTGCTATAAGATTTCCTTTACCTGTAGGTAATGTTGATATGTAACAAGATCATCTAAAATTCTGCTCTTCAAGTCTGATTGATGCATACTGATAGTAGTAGCATGCATGAGATTCACTCTTCTACTAAGTGCATCGGCAAATTTATTCTCTTTTCCTTTGATATTCTTGATATCGAGGTCATATTCACTTAAAATTTCCATCCATCTTGTTTTCCTAGCATTCAAGGTTGGTTGTTCAAAAAGATACTTCAGGCCAATGTGGTCTATCCTTCATTCAAATCTCTTCCCCATGAGATAGCGCCTCCTCATCCTCAAGGCATGGACAATGGCAGGAATCTCCAAGTCATGTTGATGTAGGAGAATCGTTAGCGAGCATGCAGAGCATGACCACTCAGTGCCTGGGAATCTTTTCGGAATCTCAATGCTGGCAGTTACGACGAATATTTTTGAAGCATGCCTGAACTCAACACCAAGAGATATTTTGAAGCACGCCTGAACTCAGCACTAGAAAATCACCTGAAGTACGCTTGAACGATTATGAGCGAAGTGGGAGTTTCCACTCCTGCTCTGGAATGTTATTGATCTAAGATAGTCATTAGGTTAGGAGTAGACAAATAATCGAGGGGAACCCTAAGAACCCTCTATGATAAATAGAGTTTTTGTATGCCCAAATGAGGCTAGATGCAAGTTAGTAGGAGAATTCTGAGTTTGTAGTTGTTGTTTTGATTGTAGCTGTAACCATGTTTATTTTGAAAGAATACAATAGAGGAAAATTGATCCAATGTGTGTGGATGTTGTTATTTCTTGCAAATTTCTTCTTGTTGTTGTTTCTACAAATGAATGTATGGAACTGTGAATGTTAGGATAAGTTTCAATTGTTTCTCTTCTATTGAAATCGGTCCAAGGTGTGCACATAGAACACAAGGAGTGCATTGACAAGATCTGTTTCAATTCCGAAGCTCAGAAGAGATAGCAAGAAACTTTCCCTTTGCAAGGAGTGCACAGTTGTCCGCAAGAATTCAAACCTTGCATAATAATCGGTTGCAAGGTGTGCACCAAGCAAAAGGAGAATGCCAAGGGGGCGAGAGGAATTTCTCTTCGAGAAATCCTTTGGATCTGAGTTATCGAAATCCCTAAAATGCAAGGAGTGCATGGGAAGTTGAAGTCTTCACAAGACCAAGCTTAGGAGGAATAACACTTTTTATAAGTGTTAACGAGATCCAAGAGTCGGACTCGTCGGATGAGAAAAGGTTCGTAACCTTTGAACACTTAGAAAATCTTGTAAGTCAGAGAGATCAAAATCTTAGGAGGAGGAGCAAAAATGGTCGGTGGATCACAGCGCAAGGAAAAATAGTTGTCTGGTTCAAGACAAGGTACACGAGCTTTAACGCCTCATACACACAGGAGATAGAAATCACCAAGACTTGAGACTTGAAACTTCCGAAGTCCGGAGTTCCGGATTTCTGAAGTGACATCTTCGTCATTCGATCATCTGAAGCAAACTGAGTCATCAGGTCGTTCGAGGTGAATGTCTAGTGTTGGATCGATCTAGCAAATCTGAGCTGTCAGATGTCGTGAGCTCGGGAGGAAGCAAGTTTGAAACTTGAGATTTCCGAAGTGCGAAGAGCTGGAGAGCCGAAGAAAAGCTCGAGCATTAGATCCAGAGGGGTACATGTGAGCAGATCCGAGTTCTGGGAAATTTTTCATGGGATTTTCAGTTTGAGAACTGAGATCATTGAATCCTGAAGACCCAAAGACCTGAAGTGAATCTGAGCCATCAGATCTGGAGGAGACGTGGTGAGGATCTGAGAACTCCGAGTAAAGATCCAAAGTAATCCTCAATTGTTAGATCAGAAGGAAACACATCGGTGGATAACAACCTT
>SNQJ01S0222003.1:1746-14991 GCA_010110895.2 Picea sitchensis
ACCCATCAGTGGACCACTGCCGACACCCCCCATACATCCACCTATTCAAACGAACTCTGGTACCCCATCTACCTTAGCTTATAGTACTAGCAAAAGCACTATGCCTTCCTATGTACCTTATGGATCATTACCACCACAGAATCAGTACTTCCCATTTCCTGGTCCCCCACAACCCATGGCTCCCCCACATCCTCATGCGGGGGTGAATTTTGTTCAACACTCTGTCGTTCAGCAATACCAAAATTTTGAACTGTTGAATACGGCCAATCCGACCCATCCGTCAAACAATGCCAAAAATAAAGGACGAAACAGGAACAACAACAACCTAGGTCAAGGCGGGAATCAACCCCAGCAGAACCAATCCACTAGGGGCAACCAGAACTAAGTGAATCAAAACCCCTAGGGGGGAAATAATAATAGGCGCCAAGGGAGAAATAACAATAATGTTAAAACCAACTTCCCTTGTGCCCTTTGTGGTGATTTCGGCCATTACACTCATCATTGCCCCCAAATCATTGATTTTAAATGGTTGAAAGACTCTGGTAGTCTTCCCCATCCTCCAACACCGCCTACCCCTAGCAAGCACCACAACAATATGTGCAACAACCCCCTCCTGTCGCGCTGCAAAATCCTATTCCACATCAAGGTGTGATAAACACCTAATAGGACACACAACATCCCCCACCTCAGGTAGGACAATACCTCAATCCAAACAATCCAGCAGATCACACAATTCTCCTCACTAGTGAAGAAGAAATCCTTCTCCAAACACGTAATCGACAGTATCATGCACTCACTGAGTCTCCTCCCATACCTCTGGAGACAAACCCTACACTGATGGGACCCCTGTTGGTGATTCCTCGCCCTACCACCGAGCCACCTCTTCGCATCTCTCACATCCCATTGCATAGGAATGTCCACAACCCACAGGCTAGGGCAACTCATGACTATAGTTTGGTAGATGACTTAGCACTATCCCTGGCTGCCATGTCAGTTTTGGAGGTTCTACAGACTTTTCCCACTCAGCGGAAATCATTACTTTCCCCCTTGGGGGCAGTCAACCTCGTAGATACCCGACTCATTACCTTTGATCTTGACAGCGGAGAACCTCGCCTTCCTACCTTGATCGCTTTTCAAATACCAGTAAAAATATGGAACATCACAGTTCATCGGTGTATCATCAATGAAGGTGCATCTACATGCATTATGTCCAAAACTGTATGGCAGAAACTTGGTTCCCCCAAACTCATACCCTCTTCCATCACCTTACAATCTTATGATGGATGACCATCTTCTCCTAAAGGGCTCTTCCAAAATGTCCCTGTCAAACTCGGGGGCAATAATATTCTCATCAACATCGAAGTTATCGACACCCCACTTGATTATAATATACTTTTCAGTCATAGCTACATGTACGCTATGAAGGCAGTGGCATCTTTTGTCTTTCGGACAATGATGTTCCCTCACAATGGGAAGATCATTACTATTGACCCAGTCTCACATTACGAGCCTAATCCATCTACCAACATCGATAACATTCTTCCTCTCATCCACACGAGCCACGACGCATACCCACTCGTCGAGATGGGTCCCGAAATTTTCAAAGATCCATCATTGTTAGGAACTTACCATGGAGCACCACCACTCCTTCATCCTTCCAATCAAGTATGCGTCGTATCATCTAACAAAACTCATACAGAGGATACCCTTCCTCCTACAGAGGATTCTATCATATCTGACATCCCACTCATCGCAGAACTCCCCCCTCTAGAACCTCCTGCACACTCGTCGACCCCACTAGTCCACGATTCCACCTCTCCCAAAGGACATATCCCAGTTTGGGAGACAGTTCCCCAAGCCATCACCCAAATTCCCTTCTTTTACCCTCCACTAGGCATTGAAGCTTTCCAGGTAGCCGCAATGCTCACCCTACCTAATATGGTGTTAGCAATCCTAGTTTGGTATTTACACCCACCAGAGATGGTCCCTCGACCATCCCTTCCCCCCAAAAAATAAGGAATCCCCATGACAATTCCCATACTTACTCCCACCATACCCACTACATCCCCACTCACAAACCCCCCTGCCACAGCTGGGGACAGGAGAAAGAAGAAGGAACCCACCGCTCCACTTCCTCCCCGTATCCAACCTCCTTGTGCACTATGTGCAAAAGAGGGACACCAAACCAACAATTGCCCATCTCTACCCGAGTTACAGAATTTGATTCCACTCAATCAAACTCCCCCAACACTCGCCACTATAGCCAGTACTACCACTACCACCCCCCATTCTAGTAGTAAAGGGTTGCGGACCAAATTCACTTGCGCTATATGTTCAGAATATGGCCATTATACCCACCATTGCCCAGCATTGCCACACTTTCGGCAGACATTAGCCGTAGTACGCCAAAGCTTCCAGAGCAACCCCAGTCCTGCTACACCCCCCTCAAAAAATATCACTGACATCCGTTATGTCACCACTTCAGTCAACGAACGTATGAGATGCCCTTGCTCTCTATGCGACTCATTAGATCATTTTACATACCAGTGTCCTATGATCCTTGAATACAGGCAACACCAATTGACCCTAATCCAACGACCTGCAGTGTCAATAGTTGACATTACCTCATTACTAGAGGCTCTTCACATCATTTCTCTTGAACCCGAGGCCCTTCCAATGCCTCCATGGTTCTTAGATGACTTATCTGAGGATTCACCCCCAAATCCCCCCAACTCTCCTACTCATTCCCCTATGGACATTTTACACCCAACTACCACGAGTACCCCTCAGTACTTCAATATCTAGTTTATGTCGAGTGAACCCTCACCATCTCCTAGCATTGTTCCCCCTGCTTCTTCCTCACCACGGGGCAACCACACGACAGCAGTCACCGATATCACTCCTCATGACCCCTTATATTCCCATCACTCCCACTGTGATGAAGAAATACTCGAAGAGTTAAACCACTTGAACTATCCCTAGGATGTGTTGCACCACCGTGCACTCTTCTTTCCACAGGAAGCCTCCGTGCCTCCTAAACAACACCCCATCTACGCGGTTGAAACCAAGGATTTTATCCCATCAGGGCCTATCGACTGGTTCAAAAACCCCATTCCTGCCCCTGATGCTTTTGAAGAAGGCAACATGGCCAACATTTCCCCAACCATTAAAATTGACATTTCCATCAAAAATGGCATCATCGAGGAAATCACCATTGGAGCTGCTTGCACTCCTTAGGAAATCACTGCCTATAAATCCCTCTTCCAGGAATATCAGGATATTTTTTCCTGGTCATACACGGAAATTCCTGGCCTTGATCCCTTTATCGTTGAACATCACATCGACACCTAGCCCGACATTACACTAGTTCATCAAAAACAACGACTGCTACACCCATTCAAAGCAGCGGCCATCAAAGTTGAAATTGACAAATTGCGCATTGTCGGGTTCATTTACCCCATTGCCTATACCTCATGGGTTTTCAACCCTATACCCGTTAACAAAAAATAGGGCACTATCCGCGTTTGCATAGACTTTCACGATCTCAATCATGCATGTCCCAAAGACAATTTTCCAATGCCTTTCATCGATCAAATTATCAACGATTACTCAGGCCACGAGGCTTTATCTTTTATGCACAGATTATTTAGTTAAAATCAAATTCAAATTCACCCTGTTGATCAGTATAAAACCGCATTCACTACCCCTTGGGGTACTTTTACGTATCGTGTCATGGCTTTTGGCTTAAATAATGCTGGCGCAACTTTCCAATGGGATATGACATACATCTTTCACGATCTGGCTCATATCATCCTCGCCTACTTGGATGACCTCACAGCTCGATCCAAGAAACACACCCAACATATTGATGATTTACGAATCATCTTTCAATGGTGTCATCCGTACAACATCCACTTGAATCCTCTCAAGTGTGTGTTCTATGTCACCGCAGGGTGCCTCCTCGGCTTTATCATTTCCCAAAGAGGTATTACCATGGACCCCCTCAAAGTCCAAGCTATCACCGAAATTCCACCTCCCTGGAATTTACATCAACTTCATAGCCTACAAGGCAATGCTAACTTTCTACGATGGTTTGTCCTAGACTATGCCATACGCGCACATGGTTTCCTTCGCTTACTACGTCACGACATCCCATTTCACTGGGATGACCATTCCCAACAGTCATTTGACGATCTTAAAATGGCGCTATCCAATGCACCTTTAATTAGTGCACCTAACTACAATCGCGACTATATCCTCTACGTATCAGCATCTGCTGTGTCAGTAGAAGGAGTTCTCGTCTAGCTAGGTGATTAAAATCGGGAGCATGTCATTTATTATGTTAGTAAAAACCTCTCAGGGCCCCCCTTGAAGTATAAACACGAAGAGAAACTTGCTCTTGCAGTTGTCCTCGCAGTCCAGAAACTACGCCACTACATTCTGCTTTGCACAACTAAGGTCATAGCAGATTCCAATCCCATGCAATACTTGGTCATTCATCGGCAAGTTAATGACAAATTTGCTCGATGGATCGTTATCCTTCAGGAGTACGACCTAGATTTCTCAACACCCAAGAGTAAGAAGGCCCTCGTTCTCACCGAACTTGTCACAACCCTCCCCTCTGACACCACCAGTACCCCCATCAACACCGACTTTCCCGATGAACACCTCTTTTACATCACTTCAGATGATTCTTGGTACGGCGACCTCCTCATCTACCTCCAAAATCAAAATTTTGGTAACCACCTTTCACGAGATGATCTTTGTCGTATTCACCATCAGGCCCCCCGCTACCTCCTCATCGGAGACATCCTATACCGATGGGGAATCAACACCATTCTTCTTTGATGCCTCACTATTGACGAGGCCGATAGAGTCTTAAACGACTGCCACAGTGGCGCATGTGGGGGCCATATTTCAGGCATATCCACTGCTCAGAAGATTATCCAAGCCGATTACTTTTGGCCTACCTTGTTTCATGATTGCATTCACGCCATGAAATGATGTGAGCAATGTCAGCTTTACACTAATAAAGCCCGAGCTCCCCCCGCTCTTCTTCATCCCATCATCATTGCCGACCCTTTTGTAAATGGGGCATCGACTTCATGACTTGTAATCTCCCCTCCAGCAATGGTCACAAATACATTATTGTTTCCATCGATTACTTCACCAAATGGGCAGAAGCTATGCCCACCTTCAACAACACCGTTGACACCGCAGCACGTTTTTTCTTTAACCACATCATATCTCGCTTTGGAGTACCACTCCAACTCGTTTCTGATCACGGGAAACACTTTGAGAATGAGATCTTCGTCGAACTCTCATCTCAGTTAGGATTCTCTCACGAGTTTGCCTCACCATATTACCCTTAGTCTAATGGACAACTCGAAGAAGCTAACAAGGTCCTCAAGACCATGTTACAATGCACGGTTAATAAACATAAAACCAATTGGCATCATATGTTATTTTTTGTGCTATGGGCTTACTGTACGGCTGTGAAAACAGCTACTGGTTTCACACCATTTCATCTAGTCCATGGGGTTGAGGCCACTCTTCCCATCGAGTGCGAAATTCCCACCTTATGCACCGCAATTGAGCTATTACTCGACACTGCTCCAATGGAGCAGCACTTGCTGAACTTAGAGTCTTTGGATGAAGATCATCGATCTTCATTGCAGAACAACGAGGCAGCTAAAAAATGATCCAAGGCTACCTTTGATTGACATGTCAACCTTCACTCATTTCGTGAAGGCGACCTTGTCCTGGCTTGCGATATCGCTCATGATACCTTTGGTCATGGATAATTCGAGTCACTATGGCATGGCCCATACATTATCCAACATTGCCTCACCAAACACGCCTACATCCTGGCCTCCCTCGAAGGCCTCTCTCTCAAAGAACCTGTCAACGGGTTGTATCTAAAGAAATTTTATACTTAAACGTAGTCATTCTACTTTAGGTTATTTATTTTATAGTGTTTTTAATCTTTTTTCCATCCCTCACATCTAAACTATCATCTGTGCTATTGACAGATGCTTCCTCCACCGGCCTATCACATCGGTTACACCGACGGTGCCAACCGTTGGACACAAAATCTCGCTTCAACTGCTTGGGCTCTCTACACCCCTCACATGAAATGCTCCATTTGAGCGGCATATGTTTGGGTTCAGCGACCAACAACCAAGCCAAATACACTGTTGTCATCGGCCTCCTGGCCGATGCCCAGCATCATCATATTCGTCACCTTAGCGTCTTTCTTGACTCTCAACTAGTCATACTCCAACTCAACAATGTGTACTGCGTCCGCGATCCTTACCTCTTTCGCAAATACCTGCAAGTTAGACTTTTATCTCGACATTTTGATTCCATTACATTTACACATATTCCAAGACAATTGAATCAAATTACAGATAACCTAGCTAATATTGTGTTAGACTGGCATATATCACATCAAGCTACCTCTACACATACATAAACATATCCACAACCGGTCATCACATATATGGATTAGACATCATCAATACATTAACAAAACACATGTAAACACCACATAGATCTCAAAAATGTATAGTCATGTATATATCGAAAGGTCCACAGTGCCATCCAAATGTTTACATACAAAAATACAACTATCTGCAGGCCAATAAAGCACCTCGGTACAAAATGGGCTCACCATCCTATATATAAAAAAATACATCAATACATAAAGAACCACTCACGGTGCCTCTAGAGCACCACCGCCTGCCCCTCCCTTAGGTGGTGGCGGCCCACCACCACCTTCCCCTCCCTCAGGCGGTGGTGGTCCACCCCCTACCGGTCCCTCCTACCTCGGTGGCAGTCATCCAGTCATCGCAGCACCAGCCACTGCTTCTCGTCTCACTACAGCCCGCCATGGTGGCGGAACCCCCACACACTGCTCCAGGATACCCTCATCCTGGATGCGAGACCACATGCCCTCAGGCACATCCTATAACACTGCCTCCAGGCTACGGCGTATGTCCTCAAAATCTACTCTGGTAGCTGCCAGAGGAGCGTGTGATGGCCCAGCACCAGGGTCATCAAAATGACGTCTCCTCGCTACCCTCTTCGGGTCAGCTGGTCGCACCGCGACATCCTCATGCCGACATCTCTCTCCCCGCAACAGTCTCTCCAGCTCCTGATGAGCCGACGCTCTCTGCAACTCCACCTCATGCCCATGAGGTGCCACATCTGCACATACAAACAAGCAACATATAGTATCAGCATCTATATCATATACATATGTAATGCTATCTCAAAAAAAACATACATATCAACATCATCAACATACCTCGGCAGTCAAACACCTCCCCTGGAGGTAGCACCATGTCTGAATCCTCCCGGAAGTCAACCCCGACACAGAGGTACTACAATATCACCTGCGGCATCTTCCGCCATACCTATGCTGCCTCTGCAGTAAAGAAGTGGCCACCCTCACCACCACCATGGCGAAGCAACACAGTCGGCCACCACCTCAGCCACGGCTCTCGCACCGCAAGAGCACCCAATAGAATCCTAGGGCACTACATCGGCACCCTCTCCAGAAACCAGGCCACCAAGATGGACCCGAAGGCAAACTCTCCCATATCCATGGACCGACAGTGGTCCAGCTTCCCTACCATCCTGGCATGCAGCGTAAGACCCCGGGTGAAGTGCTCACCAACCAACACTCTCTCCATCACCATCAGCTGGCCACCACTGATCCGCTGTGTCGCCAACGAACCATAAACTCTCATAATCATCACTGCTATACAATGATGCGCTAGGGCATCCATCGCCCCAATGCTCACAACTATTTCGTACATATAGTTTGGCCCCAAACAATATCTCTGGCCAACAGTCGCTAGCGACGTATCCCTCGGTAGCACTGGCTTTGCCGGTAGGGGCGTTCCCCGAAATGGGAGCCCAGTCAAAAAATACACATCCTCCACCACAATGAAGGGAACCTGCTCTCCCCGCACTATGAAGCAGTGCAGGTCCGGACTCGACATCCGGATAAGAAACTATAGGAGATACTCCTGCACCCGTATCAATGGGCACTCAAAGAACTTCAGCAGCCCACAGGCTACCAAAGTCGCATGTACACCTGGCTCCTTATTAGCCACGACGTTTCGCAGCTAGGACCAATCCCGCTCTCGCCAACCAATAGGCATCGTGCACAAAGCTCACCTGCAACACATAAAACCATCCTAAGTCAGCCACATGGACAATCAACAACATCAAAAAGACAAGTTTTACACCCATCAACCTTGCCTCCATGACGCAGTTGTTTAACCCACGGGCGCACATGTGTGCGCGCTTGTTCACTACACAGGCACGCATGTGTGTGCACCTATTCACTACACAGGTGTGCTCTCAGGTGTGCATGTTCACTCTAAAGGCATGCACATGTGCATGCCTGTTCAACCGACAGGCGCGCCCATGGTGCACGCCCTCTACCCCCTTACCAACACTCCCATGCGTGCCTATCCGGTGGGTAGGCGCGCACGTGTGCACACCTACTATCGGATCGCCCGCGCATGTGGGGCCCACACCCATAAACACCCCCTGTACAGCCCTCTGTACAACCCCTACCCAAAAAATGAAACCCTAATTCTATGCAGGATGATCAGACCACTAACCTGAAGCTCACAGGTCCTCAATCGGATGCCTCGTCCTCCTAGAATCTCACAATCTCCTCTGAATGCTTCTCATCCAATCACTATAGCAGAAAGTACAAATGAGGTGGCAATGTGGTCCCTACAGCTATATATAGGCCTTTTTTCCAAACTTCCACTCACCATTCCGGGAGCTCCAGGCATCCATTTCTCGATTCATCTTCAGCCACGGGATCAACATCCCGTCATCTACATCATGATAGTCCCTGGGCCTCTTTTCATCCTAAGCCCTCGGGATGCCATTTTTCATACCCCGATCAGGTACGCATGCGCATATTCACTCTTATCAAATACATGCTCATATATTTGGTTATCTTCAGATATTGTTCACGTCGGGTATTTGGTTTTCATGTGTGCAGGTACTTGGTCATCATACATCGACACAACCCTTTCAGGTATATACTCAGCACTAGCATGTAGTCATTCCCTCTAACTCTCACTTACATTTCCAGTCACACCCTCTGACATTTGTCTCTAGGATCCCCATTTCTGGCTCTGCAGTACCCACACCTCCATTTGCATCTTCGGTATTGTCACCCAGTAGCACTCTTACCCACATGAGTTATCCCATTCATAGCACACTTTTGCACTTCTGACACTCATGTTGTTTTTCAAAACCCTTTAGGGATGGGAGTCCCGATAGTCTTACATCATGTCGCAAATCAACCACATACCCCTTCTCCTCATTTTGCTAGCTTTCCCAACGGACTCCCAGATTATCTCTCCACGGTTCTATGGTTGGGCTACACCTCCATAGTAGCATGAACTCTCCATGTCATCCACAATCCGTTTACCCATCTGCAAATCTCCCTTCATTTCACCTACCTCATATAGAAACCCACCCATGGGGCCCCCACCCTCCATCAGTTCTCCGAGCAAATTATTCCCTACCCAGGCCAACCATATCACACTGGGGCACCCGTTTCTGTATTTGTACACTTCTCCCCAATTATTTTTTATTTATTATACAAACTCCTTTATTTCCAGTCGTTACATTACCTTTTTGTCGTCGCCTTTGGCGACCTGCTTTCCTTTTCTTGGCCAACCGCAACCCATGTCACCCTTGGTTGGAGCACTACTTATCATCCACCCTTGTCAGCATCGTCCATATCTTCAGAGTACCCCATAGGCCACTTACCTCTACCCTCTGAATTTGTTCACCTTGTCCTGCCTCTGGCACAACTTATCCCCGGTCTTGTCGTCCCCCTGACACTTGACCTCGTTGAACGGTTGCGGCCACTTTTATCTCACATATACTCCAACCAAGGGCAGTCTTGAGTCTTCCTACATCTTGACTTTGTCCATGTACCACCTCCACTTCCTAACCTCACCTGGTATATTTCACAAATCCATTTTCTTCTGAGAGTCGCGTCCCCATTTTTTGTCGACATCAGCACAGTTTTCCAGAAGGGTGACAGTATCTTGATTCTCATTACCCACCCAATGAGAGATCTCGGATGACACAGGGTGAAACACAACTGCTCCCTACTATCGTTGACCCCCATAACATTCGATGTCAACACTTTCTCATGTTACAATGGGTCTTACTTTGCGACTATTGCAGTTAGTTCTTTCACTTGCCGAAGACCTCTGAACTTGGCTGGGCTATCAATGCCCACATAATCGGTGATACTTATTACCACGATCATTGCCTACTATTAAGAGTATGTTCATCCACAGAATTGTCTTATGCCTTTATCACGACCACCCTCGAGGGCACTGCAGTTGTCTACACCAACACTTCATTCCTCTTTTTTGAGTTACATGGCACGAGCATGGGGCATGCCCGCCTCATTTGTACATAGTTTTCTTTTTCACACACCTCATGGAAGGTTGGGTTCTACCGGTTCCTTTTTCCCTCCAATGGATTGCTCTGGATGATCCCACTATTGCTCTCTCTTACACCAACACTCTCAATAGAAGAAACATTGATGGATTTCGGCT
Organism: Picea sitchensis; assembly: GCA_010110895.2. Classification (NCBI taxonomy): domain Eukaryota; kingdom Viridiplantae; phylum Streptophyta; class Pinopsida; order Pinales; family Pinaceae; genus Picea; species Picea sitchensis. The sequence continues at coordinate 12,366 of SNQJ01S0222003.1, forward strand.
ATACGTATGCTCCTAACCTCATCCATCAGGGGGCATCTATTATCACTGAAATTTCATCCGCACATGGTTACAAGAATTCAGCATCGTCAAACAGTGATGAAGTCATCCATGGACCTGAATTAACACCAAATCATTCATAAAGGGTCAAAAACTATACAAAATAGTGAAAAATTGAAGGACGCTATGAAGACATTGGGCGTGTGCGCACATGCACAGAACAGGAATGCATAAATCACACACATGCATACGATGCGTGACTGTTATAAAAAAAAGCCGCACACTTAAGAAATGGCGCATTTATGAGAGTGTTCGGCCTCCCACACACTTCTGGTTCAGCTCTCAAGCTGATTTGACACTCAAATCTGGACTGGATTCGACTAGATGGCTGGTCAAAGACCTAGAAATTCCCTAATTAGCCTCTTTACACACTACAAACTAGTTGAACAATAGCTCAAAGGAATGCTATAAAAAGGCCATGGATACACTTCATTTTTCAAGGAATTCAAAGAAAAGTTATGTTGCCATTATTCTCTTGAGGACTCTATCCTTGCCAAGAGTATATTTGCATCAGTGCATTGGGCAATCCACCTCACCCCTTGAGTGGATTAGCAAAGAGTTCTTTCACCATTTTTCATTTTTGTTTGTTGTAAGAAGAGCTTACTTGTGGGGGTCCAAGAGCCCTCCCTTGGAGGAAGAAGGGACTCATAGTCCCCTTGCTTCTCGGTGTTTTCTTTCACTAATATCAGCCTTATCATTGGGGACATGGGTCTCATTTTTCTTCTTGTCTATATGTCCCTATGCTCATAAATTTAGTTGTTATTGCATTTCTTAGTTTAATTCTTAGTTGTTGTTTTATATTTCTTTTTCTAACTCTTTTCTTTGCAGCTGTCCTACTCAGCAAACCCAACTGAGCTTGCAAGCACCTCTATTTTGCTCACTAAGGTGACAAAAGAGGTGCAACAGCTACAAAGGGGGTTTGACGGGTGGGGGGAGGATAGTATAGGCTCCCCCCATATGGATGGTATTTTTTGGCCCCAAATGTGGGTACCAATTGATAATATGTGTGAAAATCGGCCATGGAACCAATCAATCCATATGTGGCATGTGATGTTCTAGGTTTTTCTCAACCAACGGGAAGAGGATAATGAGCAGATAGAAATACAAAGACTAATTAATATTATTGGGATTAAATCAAATCAATATGTTGAGGCCTTGTGATGGCCTCATATTCATTTTCATGAAATATTGTAGTCACATCATTGGCAATTATAGGGACTAGCTATTTGAGAAACCAATCTAGTCTTTGTTGGGGGGTGGTATCAGCCTTAGAAATGATTCTTCTCTTATACCATCCATGAATATTATTGATGATATGGAAAATTGTGGTTTGTTTGAATTCAGAGAGAAATTTCATGCTAGTTTCATGACAGATAGGGAGTTGAAATAAAGACAAGAAGGATTTGGCCAAGGATTCAAAGGTCATGTGGGACCCTAATTTCTCATCCACATACCATTTGGTGGATGGAAGAGTAAGTGTTTGATGTAAGAATATCAAATAGATGGAATCCTCTATGATACTATTGGAAGAACATCATAAGTGAAAGGACATAATGTGGTTGGATGGGTCTTCTCCTAGATTTCCTTCAAACTTTGGGATGTCAAAAGGTAGCTTGGTGGGCATATTTGGCCATGTGGGGTCATCAAGGAATGGTTCATTCATTAGTTTGGTAAAATTCAAGATGTTAAGAGATGCCAACTACGATATGGAAGGACGTGTTCCATCCATGGTTTGTTGTGGTTGATAAGAATTTCCTTGTGAGGATGGTTGGGATCTTTTACCTTATGATGAAGGTTGGGATATTCCTCCTTGTGATGGAGGAGTAGTGGGTGGTTTGTTCTAGATATTGGTGTCGATCAAGGTGGAACCAAGCAAAGAAAATCCTAAAACATATGAACTTACTAGTGTATGTGTTGGTTGTGTTGATGTGTCAGCCAAATTAGGGATGCCTTTGAAGATTGGAGGGAGGTTTCACTGGTGTCTAGAACGATGGGGATTCTATGGTTCCCCTATTATTCTAGGCTAAATGAAAATGTCTGTGATTGGTTGCAAGAAAAATAAATGGACAAGTGCTTCTGTAAATGTGGGCAATCTTAACAATGTTTTAAGGCTTCATGTAATCAAAAGTGGAAATCATACATAAAACAAGGAACATTGTAAGATAGTTTTGGGTTTATCAGCATGGGGGGGTAAAATAAATTTCATGTGTCCTAAAATACCTATCGTCCTTCCTCTAAAAAAGCATCGGGCCTTCAAAAAGAACTCAAAAATGGGGCATGAATCGATCGAAATAGGAACTAGTGGATATATGAATCAATCAATTATAAAGAGAGGTGAAGGGGGCATATCTTGGAATTACTGGCAATATTTCCAAACAGTCATTCAAAATATCATTGAGGAATGATTGCAACCAACAATCGCCACCTGGGTGGAAAAAAACTAGATTTGGAAATTAATCTACCTCAATCAAGAAAGACATAATGACCCAAGATTTTGGCCTAAGAAATGGGTCACAGGTTGGATTCTTTCCAAGGGTTAGGTGACCCAATATGGCATGCACAGAACAAC
>SNQJ01S0222005.1:0-13185 GCA_010110895.2 Picea sitchensis
TTAAGTGAGTTAAGCTTAGTTGTACTAGTTGTAACTGAACTTACACTAGTGAGAGTTCAATGAATTAATTATTAATTAATTCACAATCAGTGATCTCACATGCAACTGAATATTTACCATTGTTAACTACATGCATGTCAGATCCAGTGAAGACCCAGTTGAGATAACAGGTGAAAGGGACAACTTAGCTATCAGTTTTGATTTCATTCAAGTGAACGGATGCAATCACACACACAGTGGATGTTCCCATGAGCAATGTGCAACCTAGGCAAGAGGAATTCAAATTCATTTGTAGGTTATTCCATTGCAGGGATTGCGCAGAGGAGGCGGGTTGTCTGGAGGCAGAGAATTGGCACATGTATTTGCTGATTTTTGCATGACAGTGTAAGACGATTGTATTATACTGAGAGCTCTTGGATTAGAGTTTTGTATGATATTTTTTTATGATCCATGATATACATAATATATGATAGTGGGGTTTTTAGCTTTATGCTTTCCCGGTAAAACATCTGTGTTATGTGCGATTGATCTTTCTTCTTGATATTGCAATTGGTGATCGTGTTTTAAATTCCGCAAGATTTATAGTAGAAGCGATTATGTATTTAAAAGTGGCATATAATTGTTAGATCAGGAGAATCCAGACAATACATAATTTGTATTCAAATTTCTACACTTTATTCCACAATGATTTAGACAAGACTTGGCATCTTTATTCCATCCCCGCTTGTGTTGTAGGTGGTTTTGGCTAGAGGTTGAAGCAATTTCGGGAAGACTCTTACCTTCCATGTTGTTTAACTTTCTCTTGTGCATTAGGGACCTAGTCATAGTCGTGATTTCAATGAGGGAAAGGATAATTTCTATGAGGAGGATAAGATAGGGTGTATTACCTTTAATTTTGAGATTATAAGTTATAATTTTTTTTTGGATCTGCTCTATATTTCTCCTTGATTCTCTAGAGATATCGCCTCCCCAAGCCTCACATCCATATAAGATAACATGAGTGATGAGAATCTCAAACAAGAGTTTTTTTCTTATCCCATAACTGAAGCTCCATTGATTTGCAATTATTTTCAAGCCCGTAATAAGCTTTCTACCCTTCATTTATCCTTTTCTCAATTCTATAGTTCCAATTGAGATTGTGATGAATATCGATGCAAATATATTTATATGAGGGCACTTCCTCCAAGTTATTGTTGTCATATATGGAAGTATCATAAGTGATCCTTTTGAATTTAATTATCGTGGCTTTCGTTTTGTCAGAGTTAGCAATCATGCGTGTACTAGAGAAGAAATCCTTAAGGATTCTTAGTTGCTTGTTGAGATCGTAGGGACTCCTCGTCATAAGAACAATATAATCAATATAAAGAAGAAGGATGATGACTATACCAACCAGAATAAGGCTGACACAACCTACTTCCTCTAAACAATCTTCTAACTTGTTGAAGTATATTCCAAAAAGGATAAGGGATATGGGACAACCTCTCTTGACTCCTATATTACAATTAATCATAATAATCCTATTATTAGATAAATTGTTTTCATCCCCACTTTTAAAAATAAATAGAATGAGTCTTTGCATCCTCACTTTAGGGAAGTGCATTCCTCAAATAAATGTTAAAATAAAAATATTAGTTTTTTCATTAATTTATGTGTGGATAATAATGATACAAATAATAACAAAAACAAAAAAGTGGAAAGCGTATTTTTTTGATTTACAGGTCAAAGTTTTCTTAGATTGTATTAGTTTAGTTTTTAATTTTTTTAATAAATCCTCCTAATGTTTTAAAAAAGAAAATTTACTAAATTGAAGTTTTTGAAAACTTAAGATAAATTTTAAAATTTCACTTATTCAACATTATCTTTAAAATACAAAATAGAAAATTAAAAACATTTAATATAAAAAAATTAACTTGTTATGCATAATTTGTGTACTTAAAAATAAAATATAAAATTTATAATTATTTACTCAAGTGATATTTTAATTTTGATGTGATTAATTTTATATATTTTAATTTTAATATTTTATGAGGGTAAATGATGATGATTATAATCCAAGTAATTTCTTATTTTTTTTAAGTTCAGATAGATCAATTTTGGTCTTAGTGGAAATTTACCACCACCACCACCATCAATATATGTGTGTGTGTTGTTTTTTATAAAATATTTCAATGTCCACCATAAATAAAATATTTCAATGATGTGTTGCTTAGTAGAATGGAGATGTGTAATTCCTTTGATTAAGGATCTAGGTATTTGATTCCTTTTAGCCCATCATAAATTCTAAGGAAAAATGAATGTACATTGATATTTGAGATAATGATAGGTTTTGTGTGAAAAAATGAAAAAATGGAGAAAGTATTTCCATATGGAAATGTGTTTTGCATTTACGATAATGATAGGTTCCTTGTGAAAAAATGAAAAAACTGGAGAAAGTCTTTCCATGTAGAGGTGTGTTTTGCATTGTCCCAATTATACCCAGGAAAGAATATAATTTGATTGGATAGCTTCTTCTTCAATTTAGGTAGGGATTTGATTCCTCTTAGTCCATCATAAATTTTGAGTTAAAATGAATGTACACTAATATTTAAGATAATGATAGGTCCAGTGTGAGAAAATGAAAAAAATGGAGAAAGTCTTTCCATGTCTATGTGTGTTTAGCATTTATATTCTTTTATTGATATTTTTTTTTTTAATATGTGAGTCCCAATTATAAGTAATATAAGTAAGAACAAATATAATATGATTGGATAGCTTCTTCTTTAGTTTCCTTAGGGATTTGATTCCTCTTAGCTCATCATAAATTTTGAGTTAAAATGAATGTACACTAATATTTAAGACAATGATAGTTTCAGTGTGAAAAAATGAAAAAAATGGAGAAAGTCTTTCCATGTGGATGTTGCATTTTTATTCTTGCATTGGTAGTTTTTTTTCAGGAACTAATATAATCTGATTGGATAGCTTTTTTTTTCAGTTTAGATGGGTATTTGATTCCTCTTAGTCCATCATAAATTTTGAGTTGAAATGAATATACACTAATCCATTATAAATTTTGAGTTGAAATGAATATACATTAATATTTAAGATAATGATAGGCTCTGTGTAAAAAAATAAAAAAAAATGAGAAAGTCTTTCCATGTGGACGTCTGTTTTGCATTTATATTCTTGTATTGTATTGGTAGTTTTTTTTTTAATTATTTGTTAGTGCCATGTGAATCTTGATCATAAGCAGGAAAGAATATAATCTGGCTTCTTCTTCAGTTTTGATAGGGATTTGATTCCTATCAATCCATCATAAATTTTGAGTTAAAAATGAATGTATACTGATATTTAACATAATTACTTATTTACGTCTAAAGGTGTATACCTATTGACAATGAGCACAATTAATCACTTTTTAATCTAAAATTGTAATATGATGGCTAACAATTGAAGATGCTGGCATATTCTTAGTCGTCCTCCCAAATCAATGAATGTGATTTCCTCTTCATAACTTCCTTGTATTTTTGAATGCATCAGTTAACCTGTTTACCTTTTAACATTTACCTAATCATATTAAGAAATTACTGTAACACTATATGATTGTCACGTTTAAATGATTAAACTTTGGATTTAGATTAAACTTTGGATTTAGCACGCTGGTTGTAAAGGCTCATTTTCTGATTGTGCATTTCATTTTCTGACTGTACGTCTCATTTTCTGATTGTGCGTTTCATTTTCTGTCCATGCCTTTCGAATTCATCAGCCACGGTTTTGAGTGGCTGTGCTAGTGATAGATTCCCTGTGAAAAACTGAAGAAAGTCTTTACATGTCAACGTGTGTTTTGCTTTTATATTTTTGCATTGATAGTTTTTTTTTTCAATTATTTGTTAGTGCCATGTGAGTCCCGATTATACGCAGGAACGAATATAATCTGATTGGATAGCTTCTTCTTCACTGTCGGTGCAAGTTGATCTTCTTCAGTGTCGGTGTAAGACACGAATCCCAAACAAATGAAAAACCAACTGACCACCTGTTTTCCAGAGGGCTTTTGGGAATTTCTCTTCTCTTTCCTTTAGTTCAAGGGCATGAGGGAGTCGGTGACTCGGTACAATACTATGAATTCGGATAATCGTGTTACCGTGCAATCTCTACATAAATGGTTGAGTAATTCAAGAGTTCTGGCAATTCCTTACATAGAAAATGCAACCAGAAAAAGATATGAAGCTTTACCAATACATCTTCTCATCAATCAAATCAAACCGATCTCTACGTCACCTTAAAAAATGATGATACATTTTGTCAATTCTTATATTTCCAACCTCTCAATCTATGTGGGGACTTTCTTATTAAACTACTGGGTTTCCTTTGTTGCGCTAAAACCTGTGTTCTACCTACCTTGTGGTGGACATAATAAAAATAGTAATAGTTCTTCTGCCTTACTATCAAAGGCATTAACCAGTCAGTCATGTTTTTCACGGACTTGCTTGACTTCAGTCGATTGTGCTAACTTTCTTTGTAAGAAATGCGACGTATGCACGCTAATCCAGATGGAATCATTCTAAATTCAGGTTTGTTTAGTCTTGTCGGCAAGATTTCTAGTTGCTGTGTCGGCATGATTTCTACTTGCAAATCAACTGTACGTTGGTAACGTAGAGCTGACTGAATCAATATGAATTAACTGACTGTGTCGGCATGATTTCTACTTGCAAATCAACTGTACGTTGGTAAGGTAGAGCTGACTGAATCAATTTGAATTAACTGACTGTGTCGGCATGATTTCTACTTGCAAATCAACTGTACGTTGGTAACGTAGAGCTGACTGAATCAATATTGAATTGACTAACGACGTTCGTAACGTGAGTAAATTTTTCAATAATGATCGAGTAGAGTTTGGGTTTTTCATGATAATTACAGCATCTGTGCATTACAGGTTCGGGGATTTTGACATAGACTTGCCAACTCATGATGTGGATCACATTAAAACAAAAGACAGATTTTCAATGGTGAGAATGAGATCCTGGTAGCTATTGGCTTCGTACACATGATTTCTCACAATGGCCATTGGCCATATAAAAGCATTTTTTTCAAACTGCAGCGCTGTCCTTCTCACTCATTTCTATGAGTACTGAAATGCAGTAGTGTCCCCTTCATTGGGATTTATGAGAGGACGTGATTTGTTTGCCCTTATCGTTAAGCTCTAAGGCATGGGAGCTGAATCAGCTTCTGAAAATTTCTATCTTTAGTAAGTAATCAATCTCTAGTATGACATTCTTGGTTCTTATGGGTGTCACACCGTTCAGGTATGGCCTTTGACTTTTACTCTACTTTCCTTGAGGTTTGTAATAATTTCCTTAAGGTTACCCTTTGTGAACATTTAAATTTAATATCGATGTCATATGGTAAGCAACAATATCCATTTAGCATGAAATATATGCAAAGCATCGGTAGACTCTAACATCATCTCATTTTAACTTTGTATAAGCTTGTATTTCTTGTGCACTAGTCATTATAGTTTATAACAAGATAATGTTCTTCTTTAAGGGAATTGAAATTCCTGTGAGTGGATTTTTTCATAATTATTCCAACAATATTTGACATGGAAAGGGTTTCAAAATGCAAAGGTAATCTTTTTAGTATTGGAAAAGTTATGAATAAATAAACAGCCTTCTTACCTTTCACTAATCAAACCATACTTTTAAAGTAATTTAGTGTTTTGTTATGAAACATAGGGATATCAAAAGTAATTTGTACCTTGAAGAGTTTTATTTGTACAAAATGATTACTCGTCAAAGGTGTTTTCATTGTCGTTGGGAGTCATGGAAGTATTACACGAATTCATCCAACCCTAATCATGAATATTTAAATGCTTCATTGATAAGGAAATTATTACTTTGAAATTTTTATGACAAGAGTTTTCAATTGAAGGACCTTGAATTTAAAGCTAGTATTTGCAAGTTGTTTGGAGATGACACCATTTTTGTAACTAAGTAAATTGTGTAGAATTTGAAATTTTGTATGTGTTAAGTGATTCTACACTTGGGAGTCATTAATGACATTCTATAGAAAATATATTATGTAAATCCTTCAAAACTTGTGTGTGTCTTCAATATAATTCCTTTTTTATTTGAAATCATTAGGAGTTTAGAAGTAAGAGGTATTGTTAGAAGTCTCCATAGCTTGAAAACATCAATATTAGAAAATCGGTGCATTTTCTTATTGGAATCATCAAGACATTAGAAGTAAGAGGTAATGATCCTTGAGATAGTAATGCAAGGAGAATTATCTTTGTGACTTTTTGGTTGGAAGTGAAGCATCTCATGAAGGAATGAGGTGTTACATATCTAACCTCTATACATTATAGAAATTATAAATTAAACATGAAATTCTTTGAACAAGCAACAAAAATGATGAGAAATTTCATAGAGGGATCTAAAGATGAAATAGTCTTCGAATTCCCGAAGAACATGTTCTCATGATTTTGACTCAAAGTTCAAGTAAAATATGATTATAATGACATTTTATAAAGTAGATATAAAATGCATATGTCAATAGTGGGGCCAACATACTATGGGTAGAAATAATTAGTATAGAAAAGGTTGTGTAAAAAATGGTGCTCAGATTATTTGCTGAAAATAAGGGTTATTTTATTTGGAAATATATACTTGAAGGGGTATTAACAATAGAATTTTAGTAGGTAGAAACAAAATTTGGGGATTCTTTAATATCACAGAATTGCAGATGCCATACCATAGGTTCATAGACTCAACCCCCCATGGAGAATTCATTGTTGGATGTGGAGAAGACCATGAAATAAAAAGGGGATCAAAGTCCTCACAAAGAAAGACATCATTGCCTAAAATGTGTCCATGGTGAAGACAAATAAATGATCAAAGTGGCCCCACCATAATCCCTATAATTGTGGAAGAACAAGGAGGATAATGTGATGTGTTGTTATGGTTCAACTTCAAAAATGGTTGAGGTACAAGGTGGAACTAGAAAGATGACATATGGGTGCCAACTTGGGGCATAGAGAGAATTGAAACTTGCATGTTGTATTAAAATCAATTGTAAAGAAAATGGAAGAGAAAACTAGGTGGTATGTCACAATCATGACACTTAGGATGAGTGAAAAACAAGATGAGATCTTGATTAGTAACAAAGGCAATGTGACAAAAATGTAGGGAGTTTATATCCACAATTAGAGCCAACTAAGAAGATCTATTGAATTCATTATGTCATGTCTACTTGGTTGGAATGTGTGTAAGCCAATGATTGAAAAAACTCATGAAAAGAGGGAAGCAATGAGTAATTGAAGAACAATTAATAAATCTATCAACTAATGGATGAATGGTATAAGAAGGTAAAAATTGTTTTTAACTTTATCTCTAAACTTGAAGTAAAATCCATGTTAAAGATTAATAAAAAGGTAAAATCATGTAAGAGACACATGAATCTTTTGTGTTGCAAGTCAACAAAGTTTTATATGATTGGCATGTGATGTAATAATGATGGAGTTACACAAAGAAACATAGAAATGTGAATCATGCAAAAAAGTTGTATATGATTGGCATGTGATGTAATAATGACAGAGTTACACAAAGAAACATAGAAATGTGAATCATGCAAAACTTAGTAGACAAAAAGGGATAAAATTCCTTATCAAGGTTGGCGAGTCCATAAAATGGAGAAAATGTTAAAGAAAGTATTCTACAAGATATAATTAAGGAAACAAGATGGGTCAGACAACTAAGACAACTAAGGTGGTCTCACAATTTCTAAAATATAAATGTGTATATTTCTAGATTAATATTAATTTATAAATTTTATAATAGTGTCTAATTTTTTAGACTAAATATTTTATTTAATTGCAATTGTGTTGCTACCACTATCATTATTAGGTTTTTGGAAGTGTTTATAAAACCTCTTACAATGCCTCTTTTATTTGAGTGGAGAGTCAAATACTTTGTTTGAGTCTACAATTTTGTTTTATTTTTATTTTAGTAAAGATTATAATCCCTACGTGTGTGATAATATGCTCCTTTGGCCATAAAAATGATCCATCTAAAATCCTTAAACCATTTGATTTATTTGTGACAAATTCAACCCCTTGAAATTTAAATGTCCACAATGTCAATGCCAATGCCACAACTAGTTGTAATTATCCATTTTTTTTTTCAAAATATTTGATCATGTTAAATGCATCTTTATTAGAAACATTATATTTGTTGTCATTGGAACTATTGATATTAACTTTACACCATTATTCTAATCAAAAGGTTTACAAGCTCCATTGTCAAACAATACTCTATATTTTTTCTCAATCAATTCACCTACATTAAAAATAGGTTGGACCGTGATGAGACCTCATATCCATCAACTAGTACCTTGAGTGTTTATGTTATCTTATGAGTCTCCTTTTCTTACTAAGAAGATTTTCATTGCTTTCTCGAGGATCCCTAGGTGAAGCATCTTGAAGGTTTCAAATTTACTTTTAACTCTTTCCAACTACTTTTACCCTCTGGGCCTTTATCCCCTTCTTCCCACAAGGTAAGGTACAACCCTTCCTAGTGTATCCAATCCCAATGCCCAAAAATGGATAGTGGAGATGAAAGGAATAAAGATGGAACGTGGTAAGTATGCAGGGAACGAACGATGACTTTTCACAAATTCACCTAGTAGCAACCCATCCTAAAGGGAAATCAACTTACTAGGGCACCATGTCACCTTTCCAGGAATGAACGAGGAAAATAGCATAATTTCCAAGCAAACATCATGAAATGAATAAGGATTCAATACAACATATTCAAGTGCTTCAAAAATTAGAGTAATACATACCATGATACTGAGACTCATTACCTCATGGAGAAAGACTCACTGCTACTTCAAGACTAGGCTAGTGTGATGGATGTTGTTGCTGGTGATATGTGGATTGCACTGAAGAAAAGAGGGGCCCTCCAGGGCCATGGTCAAGTCATCTGAATTTTGGTACTCCATGTCTAGTACCTGTGGCCCTCAAGACGTGATCTCCTTAGTTATCCCTAGGCTAGGGGATAACATATCCAAATTGAATATAAACTTGGTGAATGAATTTTTAGTCTCATAATCCATTATAATATGCATTTAATAATCATAATTACGTAAATAAATATATGCATAAGAAACATGAGACAATCACATAAGAGGAAGAGACCACTAAGTTGTTAATGGAGTTCACCATAACCTTATGGCTACGTCTCCAGATCCACTTGGAAGGGGAATCTCTTGTCATTTCTTCTCCCAATGCGGGGATGGTTCTCCTTTACAGAAAAGGGCTACATCTTCTCACAAATGAAGGGACAACAAGGCTCTTCCAATGCATGGCATAATTCTCCCAATGTAGGGGCTCACATACTCTCCCAATAAGGGTCTCAACTCTCCCAATTAAGGGGTTTACAAAATTACAAACATGATTGCTTGATTCTCTCCTCAAAGTGCTCTCCAAAAGAACCTCAAAGGGCCTCCAAAAGCCTTCCAATATCACCCGATAAAGGGGTTTAAATCATTTTTCCTAGCTCTATAATCCAAAAGGACAAGATCCATAAATTTAGGATCCAATAACTACTCAAGGGAAAAATTGAGAAAGTATCTCAACCAACTCATGGGACCCTTAACCTCCTCCTTGAGACTAGGAAACCACTTGTAATAAAGTGAAGAAGAGTCCAAACCAACTCATGAGACCCTTAACTTCCTCCTTAAGACTATGAAACTAATTTCCTCTTAAAATTAGGAAACTAATTTGTGAGTTGGATTCTCACATAAAACTAATTTATCATTTTTACAAATAATACATCAGATTTCCACTCACTCCAAGTATTATTTTTTTTCCTATTAAATGAATAATACATAAGATTTTCCAACTTACTTCAAGTATTAATCATTTATTACAATTAAATCATTCACTATTAATTAATTATTCTTTGTCACTTATCATTAATTAGCATTTTAATGAATCATTCTCCATGGTGTGCAAAGTTAATGATTTTTCTCCATGTTGTGCAAAGTTAATTATTTGTGTGGAGATCATCCTAGATCATACCTCCACACAAAAAACACTTTTGGTCCTCCAAAAGCATGGGGAGGAACTTGAATATCTGCAACTAGCTTCTAGGAAGCGTCTTACACTCCACGATGCACTTCTTTGTTGCTCAATCTGCGTAACAAATGTATCTGACAAACCACACCCTTCTTCTCCTTCACTTTTGTACTTACGAATAAGGATGTGGATGCCAATACTTGCATCAATGCAAATTCTGTAGCCGATTCCCTGATCTACATAACAAATGTCTCTGAAAATCCGCACCCTTCTTCTCCTTCACCTTTGTACTCCATAATGAGGATGTTGATGCCAACACTTGCACCAATTCAAATCTATAGTTGATTCCCTTATTTGTATAACATATGTCTCTAAAAGGCCGCACCCTTCTTCTCCTTCACCTTTGTACTTCAAAATGAGGATGTCGATGTCGACACTTGCACCAACGCAAATCTGTAGATGACAATACATGGATTAAAAAATTTCAAATAAGTACCATACTTGCTAAGAGTTTATAAAACTCTCGTGGACATCTTTACAATGATTTCCAAAACAGGCCTAGGAAAAACAATGCCTTTTTACTCAACAGTGGTTATAAGACCCATTACAATGTTGTCAAAACAAGCCTAGGAAAAGCAATGTCTTCTCACTCAACAGTGGCTATAAGACCCATTACAATGTTGTCAATAAGGCTTACAAGGTTTTCGGCATAAAAAAAACGCCTCTCACTCTCATCATCACTTTCAAGAGAGGCTAATTACAACCTTTTACATCATTAACATTAAGGCGAATACCCCCAAATGTGCACTAGTGGGAAACTCTATGGTTTTTAATTCCCCCATTACAAACATGTGCAACATGATAAACAAGGAAAATCCCATCATCATCACACTCGTCTGTGAGACTTTTGACTATAAGCATGACCACTTTTAGTTGAAGTGTCAAAATAGTCTTTTACCGCAACATCTCGCTTAGCGTGTAAGGCTCAAACAATGAATTTCTTGCAATAATTCAGATCTTGCTACCCTATTGCAGCGCTCAAAGATCACCAGAATATGCAACATACATTCATCCTATTGCCATTTTCAAAAAAAACAAAAACGATAAATGCATAAAACTTACATTGATTTTCGTGCCAAAGCGCTCAAAGCCTTGCTCAAATATTGACATACACAACACCTCCAAGTTTGTCTCATCATTTTGCAACTTTTGAATGTAAACTCGACCTATTCTGAAAAGTTCAACTCTGCCTCAAAAAGCCTCTCTTAATTGCTCACAAGTGGACACCTTTTCATATGACGTTGATAAATCATGTGTAGGGAGCTACTTAGTTAACTGAATTGCCTTTTGAAGGTGGAAAAACCTATTATGTTACCTAGTTAGCTATCTGAATTGTCTTTTAAAGATGGCAAAACCTATGACAAGGTTCATCAATTGCTGCTCATCATCCTTCTTCAAGAAAAACCACATACTTTCACTTATACCAAATACGTATGGTTGTTAAAATTGAATCTCACCATTGAAAATCACGTTTTCTCTTTAAGCTTATTTTAGAATGTGATTCAGAGTTGAGACGTCCATATCAAATCGCTTGCACTTGTAATGCACGCATGCTGTAATGATCAGAAAAAACTAAACTGTACTGAATGATTGTTGAAAAACTTATTCAAATTACTAACGTAGTGAGTCAATTCAATATTGATTCTTTGTTTTACTGATACAACATTTCATAAATAATTGTTATCAAATCATTATCAGGTTGATTTTACAAAGTGTCGTGATGAGACCAGACTACGCTGTAGTCTCAGGTTAAATGCTTTCAATAGATCACGGTAAATAATTCATTGCAGAGCTGAGCTGCAAGTACAAATTATGCCGACACTACTTTCGACCGACATTCAAGCAATTGCGTGGAAAACATGACTGGTTAATGGTAGCTTTAACAGGAAGTCAGGAAAACAATGTGTCTGGCAGAACACGGCTCTTAGGGAAACAACAAAAGGAAGTGAGTGGTATAATAATAAAGCGATTGCCTGACAGATATTGAGTGCCTTGAAATATAAGAATGGACAAAATGCATGATCCATTGTAAGGTGATGCAGAAATCAGTTTGATTTGATTGATGAAATTTCCTCGGTAAAGCTTAATGGCTTACAAGGTCTATGTTCTACAGGCTTGGAATTTGACGTTTTATAGGCTGGTTTTTTGGTTTTTAGATAGATACAAAATTTACAAGTCAAAATTTATTTGACGTTTTATAGGCTGGTTTTTGGTTTTAGATACAGATACGTAACTTCATGTCGTAACTTCATTCTGTAAAAATTTCATCCTCAAAATTTTGAAGTATTTAAAGTTACATATAAGAATACAATAGAAGAAAATTTGATGTAAAATTTAAAAATGACTTACATGAAAACAACAAATACAACTGTCATCAAAATTTTAATTTTACAGATAGAATAAATTTGAAATTCCAACTAAAGAATACCTACCAAAATCTTGAATTACTAGAGAATTGATCGCACGCCAACATGATCGGGCAAACAATGTGCTAAAAACAGCCAATGGATCTCCACGCGGAAAACAAGAGTTATTGGCTTTTTTTTCTTGTTTTGAATACATTTCGCACAACAAATCAAAGATCAGCTTGCACCATCAATGGAGGAGAAGCTACCCGGAACTCACATGACGCTCACAGACAGTAAACCAATGAACCAACGGCGAAAACAAATACGAAAGTACCAATGAACGAAATACATGCAAAACTCAGACATGGAAGGACTTTCCATATTTCTATCTTCTAACATCGACTGGCATGATTTATTTTCCGGATCTCTAAATTTTATTCTAAAATATTTTATAATAATAATGTATAATGTATTTTTTTTAAATTTATAATGTTATAATTTATAATAATATTGTTTATTTAATTTATAATGTTAAATCCTATTATTGTATTTTATTATTATTATGATGATGATGATGATTAACGTCCATTAAGACTTAATTGGTCTATCGGACCTTAAGAGGGTAAGTGATTACTTGTGATTTTTTAGAATTTTGTTTCTGTGCTCGAAAAGCATTAAGATAAGTTTTCCAAGATCACCATACTTTTGTTGAGTTAAGAGGTTAGG
>SNQJ01S0222007.1:0-14991 GCA_010110895.2 Picea sitchensis
TTTATTGAAGAAATATACATGAAATGACCTCCAAGATTCATGTGACAAGAATAAAAAATCTTATTTCTAAACTTAAGAAAGCCTTGTATGGAGTTAAATAAAACCCTATGACTTGGGATACAAACATTAAGAATTACTTCCTAGCTTTAAATTATGACATTATTTGTATTTAGATAATTTATTTATCACTAACAACAATATATTCATAAAATCACATTAAAATTATGTGAATTCTTAGATGATTGATATAGAGTTTCTTTATTATTTTATTATTTTATTGAAATGAAAAAAAATATTTATTTCTTAATCTATATATTAAATCTACTTAATATGTTTAAAATGTGAGATGGAAAAATTATTTATACACCTAAAACATGTGTAAAATAATACATTTTATAACTTTCTATACCTTTTTTTAGCAGAAAAATTTCTCAATTATATTAAAATATAATTTGTTCCCATATTATGGATACATTACAGTCAAAATTCTAAAGGCCAACAATGATCTTTTCAGCCAAAAACAAAGGTGAAAAATACAAGTGGACCGTTACAAGAGATAAAAAGCCAAAGATTAGAAGAAGGAGTGTGGTCCAGAGTACTGATTGTCCCTGATCTGTGGATATAAACATATACTCAGATTTTTACACAAATAATTTTCTACCAACATTCTGCTTGTGCAGACAACTAGGAGCTGAAAAAGAAAAAGCTAGTATAGATTTAGAACAAAAGGAGGACCCTCATGTCCATCAACCCAGTGGTTGCATGTGATTATATCAGCTTGTTTATGGAATGTTGCATTTGAGAGAAAATCTCCTTCTTTATTATGGTCTCGATAGGTGTGGGTGAAGCTGAGCTTCCTGAAGTTTGGTTTGAGCTCTCCGATTCTATCACGCCAACCCAAAAGAGAAGTGACCCGAAGTTTTTCCCTGTTGTTAAACCAATCTATAACAATTATGGAGTCACCAAAGATTTGAAGATCCTCAATGTTTAATATAGATGCCAGATGTAGGGTTTCACAGACACCCAATAATTCTCCCTTGGTGTTGTTGTTAGGTCCACAGTTGAAAGTCCAACTATACTGAGAATTTGTTGATAAACTGATCAAACCCCCTGCTCCACTCTGGAGGCCATTTGTCTGCACTGCACCATCAAACCATCTGGTTGGCAGGCCCTCTGGAATATGAATCTTGATTTTGTTCTTTGTTTTATTCTTGGAATCCACTTTTCTTGTGTGTATGGTTGCCTAACTTGAGAGCATGCCAATTGATTTGTAGACAACTGTGTTTGTAGCAGGGTTGCAATTTTCAAAAACGTTTTTATTTCTTTCTACCCACACAAACCAACATACCAATGTTGGAAGGGTTTGATAGTTCCATTCCCTAGTAGTCCAAGAGTCATAACAATCAAATAAGTTGTGCCCATCCCAAACAATAGTTAAGTTTTTTTCAATGAGGATCTTGTCCCATACTTTTCTTGTGAAGGGGAACTTTATAAAAAGATGCTTCACAGTCTCTTCTTCTCTGTTGCATAGGAGGCAAATACTGGGTCCTATCCATCCTTTTCTTTGTAGGATATCCCAAGTGTGGATTTTGTTTTTAAGTGTAAGTCATGTGAATAGTTTGATATTATGTGGAATGTTCCAATACCACAAGTTTTTCCTCCATCCACCTATATTGTTATGCTAGAGGGTGTTTGAAATAGCTGTGTAGACATTTTTTACAGTTAAGAGCCTCAAATTGTCACCCCCTATCCATGATAGTTGATCTTCCTTATATTGCAACTATAGGCCAGTTCTTGTAAGCTCCAAACATAAATTTTCCATTCCTCTGGATGTGTAGTAGGTAGGCCAATTTAATTACTTGTTTTCCAACAGTGAACAAAGATCCTAGGTCTGTGGTTCCTCCTTTCTTGAAATAGATATCTGATGTTTTTTGTATTTAAGAGAGAAATCAGTTGTGTGGATAGGAATGAGGATTTTCCCAATCCTAAAATATAGTCCTTTCCCAAAATGACTGAATGTCCAATACCCAGATTCCAGCAAAGCCAATGGGTAATCTAGTTTATCGATTTTATTAGATTTCTCTAGATCTGGGAGGCCGAACTCACTGTGCTTGTAGTAGTCCTGAACCACATGGCCATCGAGAAGTGGGGGAGGTATTTATCTTTGATAACATAGTGTCAAATACCATATTTTTTTAACACTCGCCAAAGGGAGTTGGCAACCAATGTTGTATTAAAATGAAATAAATTTTGGATACCCCGCCCTCCCTTTTTCTTTGGTTTGGCCAGTGATTCCCAGTTGCTGAGATGTAGGCGAGTGTAAGAAGAGTTGCTCGACCAAAGGAAGTTGAAAGATAATTTCCTTAATTTGATAAGAACTGTGGTTGGTATGGTAGTAACAACCATCCAATAAACCGACTTCCCTTCTAAAAACACTTTAATGAGGGTGTGGCGACCTCCTAAAGAAAGCCATCTATTGCACTAGTGTCCAATTATTTTTTCCATCTTTGCAACTAGCCAATGGAAATTTGAAACCTTGTATGAATTTGCTTTGATATAATAACCCAAGTACTTGAAAGCTTCTTCAAGGATCACAAAGTTGTGAGGAAAGAGATCTTTTATAAATGCCAAGGAGTGTCGTTGTATACTGGAATAGTGAAAAGTAGTCTTTGTCCAATTTATAAACATGCCCGAGGCACTGCAGAAAGTGTTCACTATTTTTCTAATGACCTTCCATTCCTGTAATGAGGATTTTTTCATGATTAAGACATCGTCAACGAAAAGGAGGTGTAAAATCTTGATGATCCTGGACACTTTGATCCCTATGAGATTCTCTTCAGCTTGTCCTTTTTTGAGCAGCAGGCTTAAGCCTTCCATGACCAAGATGAACAAGAGTGGGGAGAGTGGGAAGCCCTGTTGTAGTCCCCTTCCACTGTGGAATAAATGAGAGGTTTCTCTGTTTACCAAGATATTGAAGTTCGTAGTCGTCACACAACTCATGATCCATTTTATGGTAAGATGGCTATAGCCTGATTGTATTAGGTTCAACTGAAGAAAATCCCAGTCAATACAATCGAAGGCTTTTTTTAGATCCAATTTTAATACAAGTGCCTTGGTATTTTTCTCCTTTATACTGTTAAAACATTCCTGATTTGTGCCAATGGCGTCTAATATTTGTCTGCCTTTTAAAAATCCCAGTTGTTCACCCGATAGGGTCCTCGAGAGGATAGGCTTTATCCTGTTTGCTGTGATTTTTGTGATTATTTTGTAGAATAGTTTCTAAAGTCCGATCAGTCTATAATCACCAAAATATTTGGGATTTTTTTCTTTTAGAATTAGTGTCAAAAAATTCGAATTCAGCGCACCGATCACTTTTCCCCTTAATCGAGAGCCTTCCACTAAATCTTGAAGGTTTGCCCCAACTAATTCAAAGAAGTGCAGAAAGAATTCTACAGTCCAACCATCCGGGCCTGGAATCTTGTCTTTGGAAAATATTTTAGAGAATCCTTGACTTCCTGGAGGGTATAGGGGCTATCTGAGTGGTTGGAGTCCTCCACTGTGACCATTTGGGGGAAAATACTGGCCACAAAGACCGAATCAAGCAGATTGTTGTGTTTAGTCATCCCATAGAAACATTTTAAGTAATTTGTAGCAATTGCCTTTAGATCTTGTTGACTACTGTGGGTACACCCAAATTCATCTATAATTTCCCAGATTTTCTTTTTGTTTTGACAAGAGATAGCAAAATGATGATTTTTTTTTTTTTTTTTGGTCACCACATTTGATCCAGAGTGCTATGTTTTGTTGTCTCCACAGTAATTTTCCCTCAAGGAGGATATGGTTCATTTTTTATTCTAAGTATTTCAAAGTGTTAATCCTACCTTGATGACCTTCGTCCTGTGTCTCTTCTTGTAGAAGGTAGTGTATTTCAAATTCCAGTTCTTGCAGTCTGAGCAGTTTTTGTTTACTATGATTAATTGCCCATCGTTTGATATGATGCTTTAGATTCTTCAATTTCCATACAAAGCGTTGTTTTATCCCCGGCTCGGTCTAGAAAAGAGTGTCTTTCCAAACATCCTTGACAATGTGATTAAATTCTGCCTCTTGCAGCTAACACACATTCAATTTGAAAGGATATGCCTTCGAAAAAGGTGTTGAGTCTAGTTGTAAGAGAACCGGGGCATGATCCGATAAATAAGGATAATCAACCCAGGTTTTAATCCTCTCATCTGAAGTTGAAAGAACTTTAGAGATAAGAAATCGGTCAAGTCGTTTGGAAATAGCCTCAAGTCCAATACGACCATTGCACCTGGTGGGAACAATATCGTCCGGAGGGACATCTATCAAATCATGCGCTTGAAAAAGACTATTGAAATACCCAACCAGAGGGTGTTGTGTAGCCGAGTCACCCCACACTTCCCCAACATTGGTAGTTAAGTTCAAATCCCCTACAACAATCCAGTTTGTGAAGTTAAGAATTCCTCTTATCGCCACCTTATCCCAGAATTGTTTCTTGTAGGTGCAAGGTCCATAAACATTAAGAAATGTGATCTGCTAGTCGTTCCAAAGGCATGTACCAGTCAGGATAATTCCACCACAACATAGATAAGGAGCTAGAACAAATTTTGCAGGGTCCTAGGTAACATCCGATCCACCTGAGGTACCGAGAAAGCTAGCAGTACAAGTATGCCAGGTGGGGAGAAACTTATTCAAAAAAGTTCTTTCTTTCTAGCCATCTGCCAGAGTTTCTTGAAGGAAGACTATATCCGACGATGTTCTCGTGAGAAGTATTCTATAGGAGGCAGGTTTCAGGGTCCCTCCCACCCATTTGATATTAAGGGAGAGAAGGATCATGGATTGTCTCTTACAAGGGCTGTCATGCCTCTAAGCGCCCCTAAGTCAGAGTGTGGAGAAGGAAAAGTGGTCGACTGAGCAAAATATTAATCTTCCTTTCTCTGTGCACCCCTAGTATTTATCATAGAGTGTTCGTAGCCTAACCCTTTTGACCAAGTGAAGTAATTTCCTAGGTCCATTCTAGTGTTTTCAGAGTATCCATGGGCCTCACTAGCCTCCCCTAGAGGTCACAGGACAATATTACCTAGGTAAGTGGGTAGAGGGATAAGAGACAGGGATTCTCTGTACGTCAGGATTAAAGATTCTAGGACAACTCCTAGGGAGCTATCCCTTAGCTCTGATTCACTAAATCATGGGTTATAACAACCCCCTATCGGATCAGAGGGCATAGTTTCAAAAAAAGCAGGTACCAATAGAGGAGAGGGGGGGTCAACATCTGTGTGGAGAGCACATTTTGTTGCCTCTTGTGTGCTACCAATGATCCGGGTGGTCACAATAGTAGGCTAGAAGGTTCTGTGTAATACCTCGTGCAAGTGGATGGTAGTAGGATAAATTGGGGTGGTGGAGCATTCCAGAGTTGTAACTTCAATAGTAACAGTAGTTTCTGGGGCACGCGTAGTAACCCTCAAAAGTGTAGAAGTGTGGACCGATGCAGAAATACCAGTGTTTTCCGGATAATTTGTGTTAACCCTCAAATGTGTAGTAGAGAAATCTGTAACCGGAGTGGAGGAGCATTCCATAAGGTATTTTTCCGACAAAGTTAACGAGAAAAAAATAGGACATATAAATTTTAGCTTACTAGTAAGGGAGTCTGGAGCAGTTGTGTCTTCTGCACCAAGAAACTCTGAAAAAGTGGCATGTGAGTTCACTCTCGGTGATTCCAATCTAGTAGAGAGTTCTAACATTATATATTCCGACTGTTCATCCTATGCAGATCCAGTGCAATGTCACCTCAGGTGTCATGTTTTTCTGTAGTAGGTGCATCTGAAAGGGATACCCAGGTAGTCCAAATTTTGTCGAGTAAGGTGTCCTCTCCATTCTATGTCTAAAGTTTCCAACAATCCATTGTGGATATCAAGTTCGACCATTACCTTTTCCACCCTTTTGACTGGTGCAGCAAGGGCCTTCATATCTACGTTGATATAAATCCCGAGGCAATTCCCAATGGCCTCTAGAGATTTCGCATTCCAGAGGTAGAGAGGCAGACCTGGTAAGAGGACCCATAAATGTCTCAAGCGAAAGTAGTCCTGATCCGGGTCAAAACTAAATCGTCAGCGCTTTAGCATAAGGCTTCCCTCGTCGAATATCCATAGTTCATCTAGAATAAACATGGAATCCTCTGAAGTTCTGAAAAGGAAGCTCAACCATCCCCTCTTAAGGTAAGAGAACTCCAAAGTGTACCCTAGGAGAGGTTGTCATGAAGTCTTCATCCAATCTGCAATATTTGTTCTGCATAAATGTCTATAAGAGAGTCTACCCACGAGGGCACACAAAGCCATATTGATGGAGTCCTTTAGGCCTATGTCATCTCCAAGCACCAGCTTCTTTTTTAATTTTTTTGTGCACCAAGGTCTGTGTGTGGGCTTTCTACCACCCGAAGTTTGTGCTCCCTTCACCCGTAAGCTTGCAAAACCTCCAACAAAATCCATAATCCCTGAGGGAGTCTCCCCACATGAAGATGAAGAAGGTTCAGTTTGTAGAGTATAAGTATTCGCAGGGGGGGCACTAGAGATGAGTTTGGTGTTTGCTATGTCGGGTAGTTCAAGTGTGGGCTTCGGCATGTGCCTCTGAGGAGAGGAGAGACGAGAAAACAACTTCAGTAGAGAAAGAGACAGAGTGTAATAGGGGGAAGACTTATGTCTTGGTTGTTGGTCAGTGGAGGTTTTCCTAGTTGCAAAGGGGATGACCCAAGGTGTAGCAGGAAGGGTGGGGGAAGCTGAGGTAAGTCGCATATCCCCTGGTAGTAGAGAGTTAAGTCTAGCTCTATTAGAGAGCTTGTATGCCGAGGTGAAGAGACCCGCACTGTGCTAGAGTGCCTCGTCAAATACACCCATGAGTGTGATGACTTCAACCTCCATCAATGCATGTCTTATGGTGTCCTGGGCAACTGCCACCTAAAATACACTCAGGGAAGGAGTAGGGTATACCACAGGGAAGCTTGGCGAGATTAATAAAAACCGTAGTGGAGTGACAATACAGACTGCCAAGAAGAGACAGGTGAGTAAAGGCTGTAGTAAAGACTAGGCCAGGCGTTGCAAGAGGGGTCTAGGGAAAAGGGTCTCTCTAAAAAGGTGGAGTAGCTAAGTCCTTCGCTTAGATGGAAAGGGAAGCATCTCTTCCAAACCACGCAAGTAGTATAACCAACCTAAGAGTCGTGGGTGGAGTAGGCGTTGATGACAAGATTAGGTGGAAGCACGAGCAATCCAAATCTGCCATTGTTCGAAGAGTTGCAGGTTTGCAGGTTCCTTGAGCTACATCAGATCTAATCCCTTCAAGAACACCAATTTTTCATATTTTGAGCGTTCCTCTAACGACTTTACCAAAAAAAATCAACAAATACCACGACGAATCGATATTTACAAACTATTTACAATCCCCTGCGAAGAAAGCAAAATATGACATTTATAAATTTATATACCTTATTATCACTATACTATGTATTTCTATATCTTATTATAACTATACTATGTGCATTTTCTATAGATTCACTTATCTTCTCCATATTCAACATTGAAAAGTTAAAGAAACAATCGTGTTATATATATATATATATATATAGAGAGAGAGAGAGAGAGAGAGAGAGAGAGAGAGAGAGAGAGAGAGGTATGAATACATTTAGGTTTAAATTTATTGGTTGTGCACATTTTCTATAGATTCACGTATCTTCTGCATATTCAACATTGAAAAGTTAAAGAAACAATTGTGTTATGAGTATATATATGGGTATGAACATGTTTTGACATTTAGGTTTAAATTTATTGATTATATTAATAATCTAAATTTATTGGTTATACTAACAAGGGATGCATTGTAGCTTAGTTCCTACTAAGTAAATTTGGAAATGAAGATGATACTTAACACCTTATAATTATTCATGATGATTACTTTGAAACATAAATAATATGCTAACAAATGAGCTAGTTTCATAATCTTAAAAGAAATCAACTTCTTAAAAGAATTAGACATAAACTCACAAAGGATGGAGAAAGCCTTATTGCTCCATGATGACACATAGTTTATAGATTTGTCATAACTCGTACCGGACAAAATATCTTGCCATGATTTTACTTTAATGTAGCTGCCATATAGTTTTGGGATTAACTTGAATTTCCTTTTAATTAAACTAAGCAAGCCAAATACAAATCTTATTTAAAAAATAAAAATAAACATTTCACATTTTATTAAAATATTATATATATTAAAATATAATATACATTTTAATATATAATATATTATAATATTTTTATGTGTTATATATTATAAAATATATAATATATACTCTAATTTATATAATATATATTTTAATATATATAATATTTTACTATCTTAATATATATATAGTAATTTATATAATATATATATATAAATACATATAATATTTTTAATATATAATGTATATTTTAATTTATATAATATTTTAATATGTTATGATATGACACATCTAAAATGTCAATATTACTATTCATTTCTTCTTTTATATTGGAAAATGTAAATTTAAAAAAATATTTTTATAGTGGTGGCGTAATAAGTGTAACCAATTAAAATCTTTATGCAATTAATTTTAAATATTGAAATACGTGAAGACAACAATAAGACTTGAAATATATTAACCAATTAGAGATGAAAAAAATAAATATTTTTACTACATCAAAAAATGTATATTTATTTTCTTAAATTAAACATTACATTTTACAAACAAATTTAAAATATAAAGCAAATTAATGTTAAATCAATAACAAACTCATTGATATAGTCTTGCTTTACTAATAATGATTGGGGTATAGGTCATTTAATATTTTGGTTTATGTTTATTTATTTATTATTAGAAAATCAAATTTAATATCTATGTATATTCTTTTTTAAATTAAAAGTGATTAGGTAGAAATTATAATAATAGAAAAACAAAATTTGATATTTTGATCTATATATATTTTTAAAGTAAAATGCAATTGATCATTAATATACTTTCCTTTAAAACTAAATATAAATGTTTTGTCTTTATTAATTAAGAAATAACATATTAAATAAAATATATTTTCTTTAAAACACCATATATCACTTTATTTTATTTTGTAATAATCAAAATGTTTTATATTAATAAAAAAGATATATATATATTTTTACTTATAAAACATTATTTTATTTTATTTATAAAAAATAATAAAAAACCATATTATTTTTATTTTATTTATAAAAAATAATAAAAAAACATATTATTTTACACTATTGTAAAATAAATAAAATTTATTAATATAATTATCAAGTACATGCCAAGCCCAATTCTTTCCAGCCCAAGTCTTTCAAGATGAGGACAACATGCCAAGACAAAGCTTTTCAAGACGAGCGGAGTATTTTTCAAGATGAGGACAATAATGTGAGTAGAGTAGTTTCCATAAGGGAAATGTGATGTGTACATGTTGTCAATCCAAGAATATTCTTTTATGATTTGATGTCAACCTTAATGGTACCTTCTTCTATTTTTTTAAATGTAAATGGGATTAATAACCTTTCTTTTTTTTCTTTACTCTCATAATTTAAAATATGTTGGATATATGCTTTCATATTCTAAAGTTCATAAAATGGACATGTTTTTTTTTAATTCCTTTTAATGTTTTCTTAGCCAGGCATGTGGCCATTTGTTGTAATGCACGAGGAAATGTTTTGTAACTCCTAAACGGAAATTTTTAAAGACTCTCAACATGCATGTTGATTTAGTGAGAAAGGGGTGAATTTTAAAGATTTTAAATGAACATATTGATTTGGTATGAAAAAAATAAGTGTTTAAAGATTTTCAAATGGATATGTTGGATTGGCTTAAAAAGAGTAACTCCTTAAGATTTTGACAAGATTGTGGTTTTCTTAGCAAGCACATATTCAATAACCCTTTAATGGAGATAATGAATTTGGAGTCAGTTAGTAAATATCCCCAATAGTTTATAAGAGGAATGTTGGAAGTGTAACGTTCATTATAATGGTTAAGTTCATGGTGTCACTAGTGGATTAAGAGACCAATACTCAATCTTAGTTAGAAGTAAACTTAAAGTATAATTGGAGCAAGGGCAAATCCATTATTTCTTACGAGATAAATAATTAATATTCTTTATTCATTGACATATATTGATATACAATGAAAATGCGTATAAACACACATAAGGGTGATAAGTCATGTTTTTGGAAAAGGGTATGATTTATCATTATTACACTACACAATAATCATCCTATGACTAATATTACATGATATTTTCCTTATGACTATTATGATGTGATGTTTGTTTCTTACATTATGATAATAAATGTAATATATCTTAGGTATCCCTCATGGTTAGCTTAAGCGGTCTTGATCCAAATGATAGATCTCTCCCCCAGTGATTAGTTGGGGAGGTCATGGGTTTGAATCTCTTGATCCCTTCCAAGCGAGGATATGTAATCAAGGCTGATGATTCACCTTGTTTACCATCCATGGATCATGGGGAATTACTGGAAGCATTTTTCGTAAGGATTTCCTTAGAAAACAAAATAGAATATATACCCTAGGTATATTACAAGTCTTCCCCCCTTAAAAATTATTTATCCTCAAAGCACAAACAATCATAAACTTCTCCTCATAGAATGAACAATATTTTGTAATTGTCATCGATTAGATAAGGTTGAAGACACAAGGTGATATAATTTTTGAAGCCTTGAACAATATTGGTGCATTGAAAAATGATCAATCCATCCAAACTCAATTATTTTCTCTCTTAATCCTTAATGGTTGATTGTTGCATATCCCGCAGGGGTGTAGACGGATTGGCAAGTGCCGTGTAAATGGAAGGAATTATGTAAAAAGGATGTCTCAAGTTCGATTCTCACCCAGATTTACTTGTGCTCCATTCTTGCGAGTACGACAATCGTGAGTTGTTGATTCCCCCAGTATATAAAAAAAAATGGTTGATTGTTGCATAATTTTGTTTCCCTTGATTCAATGTATTTTTGTTGTAACTTATCCAATTAGTAGTAGTTGTTGGTCTCTGATAATGTCTTGTTGAATAATGGTTCTGTGATGCCCTATTCCATGAATATTGATGAGTATTCCATATTATTCCTTGATAGTGTTGATATCGATCGCTTTGGATTCCTTGGAAATATGGGTGTCAATGTGGTTCATTTTGCTCACCCATTACAACTGTCTTCTTTCCAATGAAAATGACATCATCTATCCTCCTTGTTTGGTCTTTGATTACTCTAGCCTCAGATACAATACCATTATATTTGACATGTAACTTCTCCAAATGGAGCTCAACTTCTTCAAGTATCTTTTGGTGACCTTCTTGAATATTGTTTTATTTCTCCTTCTTAAAATATAACATGATCCCATCTATCAAATTCTTACATCCTTCCTCAATTCTAGATTTCATTTTTTATTTTACCTCATTAGTATTTATGGATTCTTCAACCTTATTACAAATTTCCTCTTCAAGTTTTTTGATAGTATCCTCTTCAATTTTTGTGGTAATATCTTCATCCCTATTCTTTGATTCATACTCTTGTAATTTTCTTTTCTTAACATCATTAATAAGTTCTTGATTATAATTACATAACCTTTTGATTTCTTTTTCTTTCTTTTTCAATTCTTACTTTGACTCATAGTTTCCCAACTACCCTTTGCTATTATTTTCTTGATTTAATTTCTTAACCTCCTTAATGAGTGATTCATTAAGGGATTGCATCTGACACAATTGGTCACTTTTTTTCTTAATCTCTTCTTTTAATTTATTAGTGTCTTTGTGTCACTTGGAAAGATTTTTTTTAGCTTCAATGAATTCATCTTCAATTTTATGCATCACTTACACTTTTAAGTCATCATCCCTTCTGTGGAGGTTGATTTATCTTCAGTTTCAAATTTTTGAAGATCTTCCATTGATACAACTTCATTTATAACAACATTTGGTTTTTCCACAATTATTGCATCGGTGTTAGTACTCTTTGTCCATGTTTTGAGATTTTTGTTGCACCTTCTTCTCATTTTTCAACTTCTTCAATTATGCAAATAGAGTTTTATTATGATTTCTTAAATGAGAAATTTCATCAATTTTGGACATAAGTTTTTTACTGATATTTTCAATCTCTCTTTTGTAAGTTATTTTAATATTATTATTCTGTTGTTGTAGGTCTTCTATCTGTCATTGAAATTTGTGATATTTTGTATCTTGCTTCTCTCGAGATTCTCTGTCACATTGAATTGCACCATTTTGTATTTGGTCTATATATTCTTATATGAGAATTCCTATGCGTGAATCCACTATGAAATCTTGTAATGGTATCTTCTTTACCTCATAAGGGAATGTCAAAATTTTATTTTTTGCATTTAGAATGAACATCCCCAATGTTTTCATCCAATTAGAACCTAGAATTGTGTGAACAACATTAAAACTAATAAAATTTGCAACATTGAATTGATATACGAATTTATAATAATTCATCGTTAAATGTATGTTCTGAATTTCAAATTCCTCCTTTCCAATAATGTCTTCCTTTACAAAAATACTTGACTTTCGAATTAACAATTGATTTTCCATGTCGACATTAATATAATTTTTCTCACTATTTGAATGACAGAAATAACAATATCCTTTCCTTGAATAATCCCTTTATTTTTTATTGAATCCAAGACAAGAGGTTGAACTTCTTATTTTAGAAAACCTACTTTCCTTCTCTTTATTAAAATCTTTTTTTTTAACATTCCACACAACTTCAAATTGATACTATTCTATAGGTCTTAAATAATGTCTTTAATTTTGAAATTTAAATTTAACTTGGAACACTTTATAAATATTTATATATTATTCACCAAAAATCCATTTGTATTTAAAATAATGATTGACCTTATCTTTTAACCTTCACACTAGGTTTGTTTCTTTACTTTGACTTTTCACTGTTCTCTTGATTGAAATGGAGGTATTAATTTTATAACCCTTTAATGGAATCTTGGAATACACTTTTGATAATAATATTTGAGCTTCTTAAAAATATATCTTAAGAATGTAAATATTTCCACCATTTATTTACTTTAATAAGAATATCTTATAAACTTTAATATTTCACCTTTTGCAAATATTCTCACGTTATTCACTTTTCATTTACAACTTTTCACATTATTCAAGTTACCAATATTTTGACCCTTTTCACTTTTACCTGACTTCTTATATACTTGTATTAGTGACTTCTCACAATCTCTCAAACTTCTTATCCTCATGCCAAACTTGAACCTTCGTGTAAAGATTCAATTTTTTTTGTCTTCACAGTCCTCGATAGAAAAATCAATTTTTTTCTTCGCGATATTGATATGTTGTATCTGTCAACTTATATATATGATTGAATTGGTACTTCTTCATGTGTACTTTAAAATTCTTTGAAAATTTGTCTTTTAATTATTGTTTCTTGCAATGTATGTTCCAATTAACTTAACTAATGCCAATTATGGAATCTTTTCTTGACTTGATTGTTCTTTATGTGCACTTTTAACGATACTTAGAAACTTTATTTTTTAACTATAAATTATTTTGGGCCACAGACCTAAAAGTATTTATAGAAAAAAAAAATTCCTTAGTTTTTTAGAGCGTTACTAGAAAAACAAACTTGATCATAAATCAATAGAACAACCGAAATAAAATGTAGTTGACATAGGCGAACAAAAATACCTCTCTTATACCAATTAAAGAAAACTTCTTGGCCACTTCACTTGAGCATCCATTATAACAAGGATGAATCCATATATTCCTCAAATGACAAATAATTATTGTTATTTATTCTCTGACTTGTTTTAAGATACAATGAGCTTGCATATAAATACATGTAGGGGTGATAAGTCATGCCTTTGGCAAAGGGCATGACTTATCATTCTTACATATTAATCTTTGCCATGACTTATCATTATTACATATTAATGATATATTACATAATAGTCATCCTATGACTATTATTACATGATATTTGTCTTATGACTATTATGACATGATATTTATTTCTTGCATTATGATAATAAATGTAATATACCTCAGGTATATTACAAAAATAATTACCATCGTCATTTTAGGGTAAATTTATTAATATATCTAATGTTGAAATGAAAATATAAAGATCAATGGATGAGATTAGCCAAGGACATGACTCACCATTATTACATAATAATCATCCCATGACTATTATTAGATGATATTTTCCTTATGACTATTATGACATTATATTTATTTCTTACATTATGATAATAAATGTAATATACCTCAAGTATATTACAAAAAAAAATAATCATCATCATTATAGGGTAAATTTATTAATATATCTAAGGTTGAAATGAAAATATAAAGATCAATGGATGAGATTAAAGTGGTAATTTAAGCTATAACTAGTGTAGATCCATCTTAACTCTGGATTTATCAAGTGATAATAGGGATCAAATCCCTTGAGGTGCAATTTTTTTTTAGAGTGCAAATCTTGATAAAATGTTAGCAACTTGAGGGATTTGATCTCTCTTGACAATTGGTAGATTCAGAGTTGAGATGGATCTAGTTTCAGTGGCAAGAAACCATGTCAAAATTTTAAATGATCATCATTATTATATATGTTTTAGATTGATTTAATCATTTGAAATTTACTAAATATAATCTATAATATGGAAAGTACTATGAAGAAGGTCACTTCAAAATATACACTAGGATTAATGTGAATAATACTAGCTTTAACAACCCCTCGGATGGGGTGCCACGCAGAGTAGGAGGGGTACGTGGAGCAATGCCAGGAGGGGCCATTAATGGTGGCCACCCGCCCTCATATCCTCGCCATTTATGATGGGCATAAACCCAAGCGACCTTCACCATTTGACGAGACCTCTCACTCGCGCGAGGAGAACGGCCGACCAGAGCATTAAGAACACAACCT
>SNQJ01S0222008.1:0-14991 GCA_010110895.2 Picea sitchensis
GAAAAAGATGAATTCTCGAAGCTTCTAGAAGAGAATCTTCTAGAAGGATGAGATGGCATTCGAATGGTTATCTAAGTACTGTATTTCCTGATATTTTGGGATCATTCTTATCTAAGTAACTAATTCATTCTCTCTTATATATTTAGGGTATTCTCATGGAAAAGGTTAGAAGCAAACAAGGTTAAGAAGACATTGGAGAATTAGTGAAAGATTGTGTGAAGGACTGATGCTACAACAGCTAGAGAACTCCAACAAGTTTATCAAAGGTGGTTGATCTTCTTCATGCAAGTGAGCAAGTGTGTGTGTCAGAGTCAAGGGCCATTGAAAGGAGGTTTGCAACATCAAGTCTCAGGTTGTAATATTTTCTTTCCATCAATATGATACAGTAATATGTCCCTTTCCCATAAAGCTAAGTCTACTTTATTGTATAACTCCTTGATCATATACATAGATTAACTGTTGAATATATTGAGTTGTTTTCACTTAGATTGGTTTGAGTTTTCCTGGTCTTGACTGCACAAGAGCATTGGAGCGAAGCTGGAACAATAAAAACCAAAGGAAGCGATCATAAGGCATGTTCATGATTCTTGCCTCCTAGTTCATTCAATAGTCGAAATCTAGGGAAAGAGTATTATTCTGTCTTTCTTTGTTCTAGATCCAGGTGGATCTAGGGAGATCGGTTTGTGTCCGCACTTACGGATTTATCCTATAAAAAAAGTCTCTAGAGGGTATCATCTAAGCCATGTAAAACAAGATGATGTGGTCAAGGGATGTCTAGATGCATGGGTAGAGTGAAAGACAGGGATGCATGCTATTACTTGTGGGTGCCTTTGTAGAAGGCGAGTTGTACCTGTGATGGATGCAATTCTTTCCAAGCCCTTTATTGCCTTGTCCTTTCTTTTCTTTATTGTTTTTTTCTTTTTATTTCAAGGTCTAACTAGAGGACACTGCCTTGGCGTGGTGACCAGAGTTGACAATGTTACCCACAAGCACTTTCACAGAGATGATAAGTTTGGCTCGTGATGAGACCCCCTTTCCCTTGGCCATGCAACCAAAGGTCACTACCCTGGCGTGGTAACCAGATAGTGGCAATGTCATTTTGTTACATACCCATGAACATAATAGGTTGGCTCGTGATGAGACCCCCTATCCTCTTGGCTAGGTATTGTCTTTTATTTTTCTTCAGGTCCCTCTTGTTTCTTACAGAGAGGCTTTTTACTGCCTTTTCAGGGATCCCTAGGCGAGGCATCTCTAGGTTTCATTTTATGGCTTTTATCTTTTACCAACTGCTTTTACCTTCTGGGCCTTTAGCCCCTTCTTCCCACAAGATAAGGTGCAACCCCACAAAAAGATCATCCTAATGCCCAGACTAGGGGAATGGGGCAGATGAGTGGGAGATAAGATGAAAAAGTGATAATATGATGGGAGTGGACGATGGTTCTTCAAAAATCCCCCCGGTGGCAAACCAAAACCTATGGGTATAGGCTTGCTAGGACACCCTGTCAATCCCCCCAACCATGGTCAAGTGGGTCAGTGTAAGATCCAAGCATTTTTCAGAAATAAAAAGAGTAATATGCATATATCTAAAGGTTATAATGATAAAAAAAATGACACATACCATGATACCTAGACTAATTACCTCATGAAGCAAGAGCCTTCTTCGATACAAGTCTAGGCTGATGGTGATGGATGTTGTTGCTGCTGACAAGACAAGTCTGATAAAAGAGAAGAAAGATGGGCCCTCCAGGGCCATGCTCAGGTCAATCCTACTCTTGGTACTACATGTCTAGACCTATGGGCCTCGAGACATGATCTCCTAATTATCCCTAGAAATTGGGGATAACAGGGTTGAGCCAAAATGATACCATGTGATTATAAAAAAGGTTGTTAGGGTCAAACCCTTTGATCTCTTCTGCAAACTTCAAATTAAATTGGTCAAAGTAAGAATCATATTCATCAATTTTTGGAATTGCTCTTAAGTGAATTTCACCCACTTTCCAAGGTAGAGGAATGAACTATTTTTTCATTATCTCATAGAAAGCATGAAACCATAACTTATGCTGCCTCACCACCTCTATGATAAACAATTTGTTTGACACATAATAAAGGAGGTATATAGGCTTTTCATCAGAAGAAAAAATCCTCATGATGTTGTAGTTACCCATTTTCTCCAAAATTCCCTTTTTATCCAAAAAGCTTGATGCTTCCAATGAAATCCTGAAAGTATCTTCCCCAAAAAGTAATTTCTTAAATTCAGAGACAAAATCATTGTAAAAGTATCTTCTCCAAATAATAATTTCTTAAATTCAGAGACAAAATTCACAAAATTCATAAAAACAATGGTTAACTTTCTTCCTCCAGAGAGAATGATACCACATAGTCACTACGTCAGTCTTTGAATTTACCCTTTTTCTGACACTCAAACCTTTAAAAAATATAACAATGCATGATAGAAAATATCGATAAGTGCATATAAAAAAATCTGCTTATGAAATTCATTACAGTATAACTCTATCACTTGATATGATCTTTCCCAATAAAAATAAATACTGTCGAACTCAGAAAATATAAAATATGTCGTGTAATAACCGAGGACAATAGTTGTTGTAGAATCCTAACCAATAACTCCCGTAAATAACCAAGCAATTTATCAATAAGGGTCCTTTAAAGAACTAACCTGGATTATGGATAGGTATTTTGACATCGTAGTAGGGTCCTATAGATATTCTTGCAAGAGTTTGATTCCATTATTTTTCCCTCTAAGAATTTTTTTGGCATATTCTCCTTTGTATGTTAAGTTCGCTCGGGTACCTTTAACATTTTTAAGATTGAAGGTGCCAATGAAACAAGGGAGCCTCTTTGTAGAAGAATGGTTCTTCTATTCTAGATAAATTTTTCAATGTACCAGGTGACGATATCTTTGCACTTGAAAACTTGAGGGACACAATAAATGAGAGTTATTCCTAATGTCCAAGCTTTATTATTATCTATGTTTGGAAGCATTGAATAATACCAATATTCCCTCGACCAATGGTAATTGGGATATTATATGTTGAGTATATTTAAGGTATCCCCATAGAAATGGTGTCTTCTTTCATCCATCTTCAACAAGTTGACAAATTTCTCCGCTCACAGCTCTCAAAACAGTGAAATGATATTTTATGTTAGATCCTTGATTGATAACATTATCCTAAAATAAATGAGATTGGCCTCGAGGAAACATCATTACTAAATCTAATCTTTCAAAATTTGATTTAGTAGTTGAATTTGTAGAATTATCATTTAATATTACTTGACAATTGTGAAGAGGAAGGGCACGTCATGGTGGGGTGGTAGAGTGGGAGATTTCAAATGAGAATGTGAGTCCACCAATCCGCCACTCTGTGATAGAAAAATGTCTAAGTATGGATGCTTGTCGGACAGACTTGTGAATATGGGAGATACAAAGAAAAAAATAAACAAAGTGGTTAAAGAAGTTGAGAAAAGATATGTCGTGAGTCTGTGCATCTGCCAACCCACAAATAAAAAATAAACTAAGTATGGAAAATAGATAAGTCATGGAGGTAAGATATGAAAATGAAAATTATGGAAAGAAACATACTTTTAAAAAATTAAGTGGAGAGTAATGAAAAAGAAAGGAGGACTTATGAGGTTCAACACTCTTTTAAGTTCACAAGTTCTTCCTCACATATTTGTGCAGATGCTTCCATTTCCTCCTCATCATTATTTTCCAAAGTGAATAATTTTGTTTGAAATTTATTCCCTTTTGACCAATTTATATTAGAACCAAAGCATAGTCATTTTTCATCTTTTTAGCTTCATTTCCTTCTGTGATATTCAAATAATTTAAGGCAGGATTGCCCTATGAGCCCCAAATTGATCTCTACTTCATGCATATGCTCTAGTGGTAGACATGTGCCTAGCCCTTATTCTTGGATTGAATATGATGAGCATATTGCATAGCTTCCATAACATTTTAGGACCTTTTAAAAAGCCCATGTTTACTGTCTTATTTTAATCCACCCATGTAAGTTTCCAATAGACGTTCGTCACTTATGCTATCCACTCTTGTGGCCGATACTTGAAATTTTGAATAATAATCTTCAACATCACCTAAATGCTTGACTTTGTCAACTAACTAAGGTACTTTTATTCCTAAACTTTTCCATATTGTGCTTCCAAGGTCTTGTAAACAAACCCTAAGTATAATGATAATAATGAGGCTTCATTTTAACTACCCATTGATGCCATTGATAGGATTTTCTCCCTATGTACAGAGTTGCTAAAGAAATCATTTTCTTATCATCCATAATATTACAATTCAAAGTATTTGTCTATTTGGTTCACCCATGGAAGACCTTTATTGCATCAAACTTCTTTAATTCAACATTGGGAAAGTTGACACCCTTAGAACCCATCCATAATTAACTCCACTATTAGAGTTAAATCCTCCTTACATATGCTTATTAATGAAGGTTGTTCAACATGAATACTAATTTATTGTCATTAGTCCCTTCGATCACATTATCACTTTTAGGGAGCTTCTCATCTAGGGTTTGTATGAGTTTGGCCACCAACTTTTATTTCATCCATTCCATATTTTGATCCATCTTCTTCCATCTATTCCCATTTTGATCCATTTTTTTTCCATCTTTTGTATTTTTTATGTATGTGTTTACCAAATCATCATTTGTTATTGACCTATTACTGAATTCATTAAAGTGTTTCTCCAATTTGGATCGTTGGTTATGTATCTCTTCACTTTCTTCATGAGTCATGGTTGAGCTCTCTAGAGGTTGAATTGGTGTAGAATTTTTTGCAACACCCGTTTTGATGTGGGATAACAATAATATTTATCTATATTTCTTCTATATTTTAACTTTACCACACTTTTAAATCACTTGAAACAGATCTTCCCATCAAATTTATGTCAATTGTAGCGTACCTTTTAAAACCCTAATTTGGATATTATTCTACAAGCTCACCTTGCACCTGATATAAATATGAAATTCTTGAACATTTGATTATGAAATTTTGGTATGTGGTATCTCAATATGTCTCCTCCACAATGCCATAGGTTTGATCAATTCTAATGAGAAAAAGGAAAAGTTATGGTAACTTCCCTAAAACTTGCTGGATTTTTTTAATCTTTTAGGAGAGTGAACTTGTATAGACTTCCACATGTTCAATTTTTCAGATCTACCTTGAAATTTTGACCTAAAATAATATGGTCCATACCCTAATAAAAAAACTATTGGCACAGCATTTGGATCTTTATAGAAGTAGATATGACTATTTTACCCAAAACACATGTTTGAGACTAGTTTTAGGGCTAGTAAAAACCCCTAACTACCAATGTCTATTAATTAAAAAGTATAGTGAGTTAGAATCTAGATTTTACCATAATTACTTCACTATGTCTCCCCAATCTCCCAAAAAAACTACTGAAGCTTCCCATAAAAAAAAGATAGAAAATATTCCAAGATGACTCGTTTGGGACTAATTTTTAGGACTAGTCAAAACCCTAATTTCCATAGCCTATATTTATATAAGTATAGTGAATTAGAATATAGAATTTTTACCACTGGTATTTCATTGTGTGTTATCGGTCTCTCAAAAATTTATCTATTTGAAACTTGTTACCCCCATCCTAGGGGTAACTAAAGAGATCATGTCTTGAGGCATGGTAGAAGACATGGAGTGTCGAGAGAGAGATGACCAACTAAGCCTACATTGAGCATACATAGCCCTCCTCTCCTCCACACACCACCATTTATCATCAACAACATAGCAGTGTCCACCACACCAGCCTGGCCTAGAAAGGACAACATATATTGCTTCATGAGGTAACAATTGTGCATCATGGTAAGTGTCACTTTAGTAACTTAAGCATTTTGAGCATGTTGTAAAGAGTCCTTTCTGATTATGGAACGCTTTGCTTGGAAATTATACTCTTTTCCTTATGTCACCCTTGGTGGCTGACATGGTTTCCTAGTAAGTGGGTCACCCTTTGGGAAAGGGTTGCTACTGGGTGGTCCTTTAAAATTCATCATTTGTTCCCTACCATAATTATCACTTTCCACTCATCAAATTCCCATCACATTACCCTCTTATAGGCCCTTTGACTTTAGTGAACCAAGAAGGGCTTGTACCTCATTTCATGAGAAGAAGGGGCTAAAGACCACGTGTTGTAGACCGCAGCCCAAAACCATAACTAACCTTCATATGCCTCACCCTGCCTTAAGAACACAAACGATTCTC
Source organism: Picea sitchensis (assembly GCA_010110895.2). Lineage (NCBI taxonomy): Eukaryota > Viridiplantae > Streptophyta > Pinopsida > Pinales > Pinaceae > Picea > Picea sitchensis. The sequence continues at coordinate 6,262 of SNQJ01S0222008.1, forward strand.
CATAAAAATGAAGGACCCAAAAGAAAAAATGAATAAAAATGTCTCGATTGATGGGGAAATGCATTTCTGGTAAATGTATTCTTTTAATTTCTTGTGTATATGGAACTCAATGTATTCCAACTTCAAGTGGCACCGGTTGCCTCTTTCCCTACACATAACACCCAATGTTCGTATTCATAAAATGAGAGGCAAATAAAGGGCTTGGAAAAATGTTGCATTGTAAAACAAAGGATGAAAACACCCTCCACAAATGCATCCATAAATGAGACAATATGAACCCTGATATGTTAGGGAACTCCATGCCTAAAATTTCTACCCGCATCCACCTCATATTCACAACATGGCCTAGAGAGGGTCTCTTTGGGAAACAACCTTGACTTGGGGATTTACCTACCTAATAGGGCACCATGACAACCATCCCATACCTAAATTTGACAAAGTTTATAAGGTCTTTACATTTGTTTAGTTTGAAAAGGGGATTTAATGTACTTGTTTGGGTGGTTCTTTCATTAAATTTGGCTAACTTGGCATGATAAATGTGACTTGTGTACCCTTGGAGGGTGTATTTGTTTGTCTTTGCAGGGCTTTGATAGGTGGAAAGATTTATGTGGAGGCACACGTTAACTTGGACCTTCACTTGGGGATTAAATCCCATAGGATGGATGGTGTGCCCCACTCATTAGAAGCCTTCGAAGATGAAATTTGCACTTGGGAAGGTGACTTTAGCACTTGAACAAGGATTGGAACCATGAAGAGAAGATGATGTCATCCTCTTATGCCTAAATGTCCCTCTTGGGAAGCATCGCATCACATTTTTTATGGAACGTTTGACATGTTTGGAACATTTGGTGATGTTGTGGGTTTGAATCCCTACGATATTGCTTCACTTGGGGAAGATGTGTCACCTCTATAGCTTTACACGCCCCAGCTCTCTTTAGAGGCTTTTCATTGCATGCGCCACCCTTGGAGAGAGTTCTATGGGCTTATGTCCCATCATTTAGTTATTTTGGTCATTTTGTAGCCTATGTGGGCAAAAGAACAACTGATTTGCTAATTAAGCATTGCAACTTAGGTTTTATCCTGAATTTATGGATTTAATTGTAAACTGGACAAACATGACTTCTAGTTTTCTCATATAAATATGAGGAAAGTCATTCATCACAAATCGTAACTCATCACTAGGAAAAACACTCTTGGACTGAAATTTCTGCATCTTTGGACACTATCTCTTTTCTCTTGTGAAAATGGATGAAAAACTCATTGTTTGGAGCAATAATGACTAGTGATTCCTTTTGAAGGCATTTCATTTTGGAAAAATTGGATGAATCTTGGTAGTAAGGGTTTCTTTCATGCACTCCTTTGGATCTTGGATGAGTAAATTTCGCACTTATTATCATTTGTTTCCAAAACTAAGAAATACATTTTAAAACCCTCCCAGAAGGAGTAAAAGGACTTTACACCCAACCAAGGTTTCCACTTTCTATTGAAGTTATATTAGGGCTTGCAACAAGAATTAAGAGGACTTTACACCCTTTTTGCAAGGTTTATCTAGGGTTTATTTCTCTAGGGAATAAGAGGGTTTTACACCTCTAAAGAAAACTTCAAACCCTATTTCATCTTGGATTTTAAGCTAGACATTTTGGAAGGACTATTGTTGGATTTTATAAGAGTTTAAATCTCAACAAGGATCTCTTCTTCCTCTTATTTAACTTGTCTTCCAAGGAAGAGACTCCATTCACCCAATAACAAGGCATTAGTATTTTGCATCGGAGATTGTTAATTATTGCATTCGTAAACGTGAAAGTTGAGTTTTTGGAATTGTTCGCTGGATTTAAATTTTACATGATATTGACTCTCTTGTCCTCCAAGAGCATCTAAACTAACCAAGTGGTTAGTTTTTTAAGCTAAAACCATTAGGGATGTAGTAAAACTCTCTTTCTCAACAAGTTTATTCACTTTTGACCATTGAAAATTGCATGTAAGCAATGAAATTTGATCTACTTTTCAAGAGCTATTGATTAGGTGGCTTACTGAAGATTTTTAAAAGTTGTTGTTTGTTGCAAATTTTGCTACAGCCAGGGCTTCTATAATTTTCCTCTGTTAACACTCATTAAAACCCTTCATCTGGGTCAAAAATAAAGCTCATTCAAAACATTATAACATTCTGTACTAAGTGCAAGATTTATTTTCCAATATCATAGAATTGATTTTGATGGTTTAATTTGCAATTGTTATAACTTTGTCATTTCTGATATATAATTTTTACTTCTGCAATATTGGGACAACAAGTATAACTTGTTTTTTCCCTCTTGTTCTAGGCTTGTTTTCATCATATATTGTATTGGATTTGGTTTTCTAACATTGGTTTTGCAAGTACTCTCCATTGGAAACTTTTACTTGATCGATACTCAACCTCCATCAAGCCCCTAGAACCTTTCATTGTGACCCATAGGGGTGCTCTACTTTTTTCCTTAACTTCCCCTCGGTAATCCCCTCAGGGTCACCCGTGAATCCTCTCTTGTGTTGGACTTGTCCAACACTAAAAAAAAAGGGAATATCAATTGAGGTGACAGTGATAGGTGTTCCCATTGTGTCACACACTTGTTTCTTGGGTTGGGATTTTCCCAAACTACAAACTCAGGTAATAACAAAACTTCCCAAAACAAAAAATTATAGCGAAAATGCCAAGATAACCCATTTGAAAAAGAAACCCCTAGGATCATATGCCTTGAAACATAATGTTATGAATCAAACTCACAAATATAATAAGAATAGAAAGAATAAGTAACTCCAAGCCTTGAGAATGATTTAAATAGTCAATAAATAATAAACCATTTCCTCTGTTGGGCAACCTCCTTTACAATATATATACAATGCACAACACACATGCCTATACAAATGAATATCATTTATTATAAATATGAGATAAAGTGAGCATGATGTAGCCTACCATTAAATCGATCAAACAATAACTAATAAACCTTAATAATGAATGAAGGTTGGGGATTTAACAAAACTCCAGTCAAAAGGACAAGAAGAAAAGTAAGGAAATCAAATCTCTATTTGCACGTGGATGATGTTCTCAAGCACCATTAATGTTGGAGAAATTTCTATTTTGGCACACTTAGTTCGGTGGGAGTTAATTGACTAGTTTTATTTTAGACTTTCTATATAGATCATCACTATTATGCTATTATGCATGCATTCATTTTGCTATTATGGAATGTTATATCATATATATGAGTATAGACCTACCTTTATTCATCAGATCATTGATCATCATCTATGTATCAATCATCAATGCATTAGATTAGTGTGAATACATATTTTCTCATTCTTCCATTGAATATCTCTTCCTTCTTTGATAAGCTTTGTTTGTGTACTTTCTTTAGCTAGATATCTTGTTTAGGCTATGAAACATTGACATGGTATCGAGCTGGCTAATCGCTGAGCAAGCTAGACAAGCCAAAGAATAAGGAAAATCAAAGTTTTGGCGAGAAAAATCCATGGTCGTGATATTTACGCAAATGATTTCTCCCAAAAATATTAACTTTTTGAGAAAAAATTTCAAAGAACTAACGACTCCATTTTGGCAAGTGGGTTTTCAAACTGCTTGGTTGAAATTATTCATGGTTTGCTCAGAAACTGACATGAATATGTGGTTGCACTCTCTGCAGTGATCTCTCCCAAAATATTAACTTTTGAGTAATGTGGCATGTGATAGAAGTAAATAGAATCTGGCCTTACAAGTGGGTTTTCAACCGTTTGGCTACATTCCTCTCCGTTTGCTCAGAAATTAAGCCACAATATAGCCTCCTAAAAATGATACGAATTTTCACTTAAAGTGCCCTTTCTACAATGATTTCTCACTTTTTCACTTGCAAATTGAGAGAAAACTTTTAGGGGTTCCCAGATGGATACAACACCTACTCTACAGTAAAAATTGGTGGTAACCCTCACACCATACAATTATTTTGAAAGGAAATCGAAGGTTGAATCCCAACTCAAAAGGAAAGGATTGTATAACTTGACGATGGGGACAGAAACATAACCTACATCAGCAATTGAGAAAATGAAATGGGAGAACCGAAAGGATGAAACCACGAGACTTCTTCTTGAATTAATTTAAAATAATTTATGGTTTCATGTTTCCACAAATGAAAACCCAAACAAGACCAAACCAACTTTGGAAAGATTGTTTGGAAAGTAGGATGAGATGAACTATCATATGCTTGAGGTAGAGTTGAATATCTTTGATCCTAAAAGTTTTGATAATATACAAGATTTTTTTTACTAAGTTTAAATCTTTTGATATTGAGCTTAGTAACTTGTGGTATTGATAAGTCTAAAAAGTGGACTAACTTATTCTAACAACAATCTTGGCTGCATTCAGGGACCAAAATATGTCAGTTTTATGTTTTACCTTCCATTTAGGAAGGTATCTCAGAAACAAATTGGAAGATGCCTACCATGTGACCAATTCATTGATTCTCCCACACATGAGAAGAAAGAAAAACTCATTTAGATGGGCCTAATCTTAAGGATCCCAAAATACATGCACTCCACCATGCATGATGGAAAACGCATCATCCAACAAAACCCGAAGGGAGAAACAAAACTAGAAGGAGGGATATTCCAAACCTTTAACTACCCTTCAAACACAAGACTTCTGTGTCCCAATAAGAAGAAAAAGGGGAAAGCAATGCACTTACAACAATAAATTGAATCATGAAGAATCCACATGCATGAAGAAATGAATCGATCTTATGGAACATGTACTTCAACAACAACCTTTGAAACTTCATTTCAGAGGGAGTAAAAAAGTAGAAGGAAGAAGATCCTTCTCCTAAGAAAGGTAAGCATCATGCTCTTGTTGCAATAAATTCCTCATCTGATCTATGGATTATATATTTTGTACATCCTGTGAATATATGGCAAAAGAGGAAGTTTTCTTTTTTTTGAGTCCATGCTCAAGACCCTATATTCTCATGGGGCATGATACTCCAAAAGCAGAACAAGTAGTGAAAGGGGAGTGGAACTCCATAATGGTAGCTTTGAGAATGTTTTACATGTTCCAAATCTTCTACGAATCTTATCTCAGTTTATCAGATCACCCTTAAAAGGTAAAAATGTTGAATTTATATCAGATTCAATTTATGCACTTGACATGCAAGATAATTACATCATCATTGCACTGTGAGGTGGATCACAAGTCAATATTGTATAAATTCACTAAGTTTTCATACGATGACTCCTCTATTCTACTTACACATAAGGATAGTACTTTGCATGCACCTCCAGTGCAACATGCATATATTTCCAGGTTTCCATCAGTGCCAGACATTAGAGATGATTCCACACACTCACATTATGTACATGGAAATAAGAATGTAGTAATAGATGTGATAAGAAGCCAGCGTCAAATCTTTAGCAGATGCCTAAGAGGGAATAATTCACACTTCAGGAAAAATGATTCCTTGTAAGGAATCCATTAGTTCGACGAGGACTCCACCATCATGAGGGAGACTTCTGATGTACCCCTTCATCTTATGAACTTACATGTCCATGGATTGCTATATGGTTCAATATTCTAATCTACAACTCTATAGTGAGGCTATGGAAATCCATTATGGGAAGCAACCATGCATAAGGAGCATGACTCACTCCTAAATAATCAAACTTTATATCTAGGTACTCACTTCCACCAAAAATGAGTATTTTCAGGTGCAGATGGGTTGATGGGATCAAGAGGTACAAGGCATGATAGGTTACCAAAGGACTTCATCAAATCCAAAAATATTTCTACATCTTCACAAACACTTTTATGAGCGTAATTTCTAATTTTTGTGAGATCATCTTGCAATGAAGAACACACCAGGTAACAACTGCCATTTTCTTTGATGCATTTTGCGAGGGGGTTTTGTTCCCACGTGGTTTTCCTCTTCCCTCATTTTTATTCGGTGTTCATTAGTTGCATTGTACATGAGTACCTAATATGGCCTAGTAGTTTGACTCATTTTTCTCTCCATAGTGATGTCTGTGGGGGTGTTGGAGAAATTCTATTTTCAGCACACTAGTTAAATGGGAGTTGTCCCACTAAAGATATTTTAGACATTATATTTTTAGATCATCACTATTATGTTATGCATTCTGCTTTTATGGAATGTTATATCCTATATATAAGTGCATTCCACACATTCATTGTATCAATCATACTGATCATCATCCATGCATCAACCTACCAATAAGTAGTGTGAATATATTTTCATTCTTCCATATTGAATCTCTTCCTTCTTGATAAGCTTTGTTTTACTTTCTTTATCAAGATCTCATGAAGGTTTCGAAGGAAACATTGACAATTAAGGTACGCTTATTTGGAAACACAACACAAAATAAAATACAAAAAGAAAAAAGACTCAATCTCTAAAGTGTTTGTTGATAAAAACCTTTTTTTTGCGCAAAGCCAATAAAGACCTATGATATAATAATTTAAACTGCTAAAAATTAATAAGATATATATGATAGGTTTAAGTTCATGTCTAAAAGATGTGGAAAATACAACTAATTAGAGATGGATTTGATCTTTAAAATACTTTATTTTTATTTTATTTTGTGTGCATTGATTATTTTCATGTCGAGGCATGATTCTACAAGTTAGTATGGGGTAGATGTGTAAAGTGGGTAATATTTTGGTCACATATGTCAATCCAAATAATAATAATAATAATAAAACAAAATGAATACATGTATACTATCTTAGCTCCATCTTAACCTTAAATATATTAAGTGTCAAAAGAAATAAAATCCTTCAAGGTGTAAACTTTTTCCTCAAATTTTACATCATCAAAAAGGTTTTCACCTCAATGTATTTGATTGCTCTCAATTTTAGAAATCCTATCTAGATTGAGTTGGAAGGATAGGAAGTTTCACGAGGTTGATAGGGGTTATCAAAAGTGAAAACAAACTGGTAACGAGTAAGATTTGGCCACAACCCCACTTATCTATCTATCCAAATCGATGCACCCTCCCAATCCATAAAGTCCATGAAGTTAAGTGAAATTGGTTATGTTCTAATGATGTTCCAACATTTGTATGTGTTCCTATAAAAATGAATAGTTCCTAGGAGTGAGAATTTACTAGTGTTCCTACATTTTTGTGTTCCTATAAGCTCGTTAAGAATCAATATTAAGATGGATTTAGGTTGGTTTTTGGTAGTTGTTTGTGAGATGTTGATAATAATCGATGTTATTGCTACTATATTAACATAGCTTTATAATATTATATATGTATAATAGTTGACATATATTATACATATCTTTGGAACTCGTGGCTCTAGGGTTTTTCCTTTTTGTGTAGCTTAGGGCCATTCTCAACTTCTCATGGTTGTGAATGGAGGGGGGAAATGGGCTCCCTCCTACAACTGAATTTTAGTAGGCCATCGAAATGGTTCCTTAGGCTTTGCCTCAAATTAGTTAGACCACAATCGTGGTGGACACAATGCTTCAGGATATGACAAGGGTAAACTGTAATGTCCCCACTTTGGGACATCATCACAGTGCAAAGGTTTATGATGACCAAAGTAGCCGGATAAATGTTATAGCGAGTACAGGGGTTATTGAGAGGCATTGTGGGGTTCATATTACATTGCTCATCATATTTCATCATTATGAACCACTACGCACAGGTTGGCTTTGGTTTTGTTGCATTCCGACGATTTCCATGATTTTGACTATTTTGGGCTATAAGTTAATTAAATTCACTGAAGAGGTCATTTTGGGCACACTACTTGGAGGAACCTCTCAGTGTAATAGCTCATTGGAATCGGGAGAAGCAACATTATAGAATGGGATGGTGAGAAGTGACTTTCAGTGGCTAGGGAGGCCACAAGGAGAGATAAGGAGCTTTTCAAAGGTAAAAAGGTTAATTAATTAATTAAAGTGATTTAATTAATTAATTAAATATTAATAAAATGAAATTCACTTTGGAGGGACAATGTGAGCCAAAAAGTATAAAGGAAAGGTAAGGGCCTCTACTCATTCATTCATGTATGTTTATCTTTTGGATTTCTCGCTTCTAGCTCGAGGGCCCATCTCTTGGGGGCTTTGAGGGTTTTGACTTAACAAACCCTAGAGGACAATTCAGTGGTGAAAGATTCCACCTAGCTTGTCCCAAACTTGGTCTCGGAGATGCAATACTCTCCCACACCATTATAGCTTGGTTCTACATCAGTGCAGGAGGGTTCTACACAGCCACAGGCACAGGAAGAGAAGGAGGGTGCACCATTGGGGGTTTCCAGCAAGGGGGGGGCGCACCATCCTTCGAGAGAGATTCGTTGTAGGAGATTGGCAGGGCTTTTGGAGATTCTATCACTTGGGTTTTCATTTCAGGGCCTTGGACATCATATCTAATCCATTCATGAGGATTTTCAGGTGTTATTTGATTTATTAGATGCATGGGACAAATTGGAGGAGAGGAGCAAACTTCATAAATTGGTTTCAGTCATTTTCTAGCTCAGATCTTCACCATTTCGCTTGGGACTTCACCAGGGAGGTAACCAAGCCCTGATCTATCATTTTGGAGAGTTTCAGGAGGTTTGGAGGCCTCATTCATCCAGGCTGAATTATTAGGGTTTGAACCATCCAGGGGGGTGCACCATTCAGTGGCGGAGTTTCAAATATACAAGGTTTGAGAATGGATTTGGAGATTTGGACACCTGGGTTGTCCTTACAG
>SNQJ01S0222009.1:0-14990 GCA_010110895.2 Picea sitchensis
TAATTAGACATTTTTACTAGAAATTACTGCCCACCATAATTTATGGAATTCTTTCTATAATTTAGGTAGGAGTAAAAAGTAAATATGTTGTACATAGAGATTGTAACAACCCCATAAATTTAACACTCCCAACAATTTACTCTGCTCTCATTTTTCTGGGCCCTCCTGTGAGGGAGTCAAGCCCAATCCCGCTGTGATATCATGTTGATTTTTTATATGAGATGATATGATATAGTATTGTATATGAGATGATGTCATAGATTCATATGAGATAATTTATTACGATGATGAATGTGCCAAATATATAGAGAACCCAAAGGCACATATGGTGACTGTTGCCGTCCTAATACACACTTGCAAATGTGAGCTAAGTTCGGCTCACTTAGTGTGTCCTTGGAGGCACAATGCCTAGGTTCAAAGCCCACGCTGTCACTTTGACTTGAACCTCTTCCGTCTAGGCTTACTCCTAGGGAAGCCAAGGGGGGTAGACCCTAGTTACTAGATATGATTAAACTTGAAGTTCTAGGAATTGGTTTTAATTAGTTAGAAGGTTCGGGGGGAGACTAACCTATGATGCAAAGGCAACAAATGCAAGATGCAAGATTTATTATGTCAAACAAACCTTTCCCTAAGTCAACTAAGACTAGTGCCCAAGGTTGGGCAAAGGGGTCAACTAATGTTTAAGGGGTTTTATTACAATACAATTACAAAGATTATAAAAGTACAATTATCCACAACAAGATTAGATACACGTACTTACAACAATGAATGAAAGATATTACAACAATTATAGACAAGAGATATAAGATACACAAGATACAAAGGAACTAAACTAACCAAAGGCTTTAATGTGTAAGATTTCAAAGATATTCAAAACATAAAGATCATTCACATTAAGCCAAGCATGCCCCAATAGCATTTACTCTATTGGACTGCTTTTCAATGGCAAAATTTGCTCAATGTAAGCACAACACTCAAGATCAACAAGAGAGATGCCTCCAAATGTGATCGCTATCTCTCTTGAAGGGTCACACCATATCACTTAGCCAGGATAAATTGTAGAAATGCTTTAAAGTAAAAAGTGAGTCCATACAATAGAATTGGCACTTGATAATTGATCCACAAAGAAATGAAATTGCATGTGAAATTAAAACAAGATGTGTGCTTGCAATTAAAGTTTTAGACAACCATAAGATATACCCAAGAGATTGATGCCTAAAACACTAAGTGGATTAAGGGTTGTTTAAAGATTTTAAAGATTTTAAATTCCCACCCTAACTAAGTGTTAGACAAAATCCTCCTCTCCCAATTACCAAATGGTATTTGGATGCTCAAGAAGTGGGAGCCTTGAAGCCTACCTTAACTTCCTGGATCAACCCAGGGCAGAGTACTCCCGGAAAGGACATCCTTGTGGCGTCGTGAGACAGTCCTCGGCCTAGCACCTTCCGTTACCTTCCTCAAGCCCGTTTTAGATGGTGAAGATGAAGAATTTAGGTGTCCTATTAAGTCTAATATATTATTATGCCTTAGGACTAAGTTTTTAGGTGTGTTTATGAGTGTTTTAGTGACTTATAGTTGTCCAAAATTAGGTGGGCCGAAAACCGAAACTTTAATCAGCCCAAAAGATGTGTTTAGAATTTTAAGAATGGAGCATGTAAACACATATAGCATATATAATGGATTGCTGAAAAGAATAAGTTATTCCTACACCATTTACTTAACAAAAAATGTTTACAAGCAGAGGGAAAGAGTGCTATGAAAGGGCAAGAACAGCTTGCCAATGAAAGATTTAAACTTTTACCATTTACCCATGTGTGACTTGCATTAAGATAGAAGTTATGAAAATGAAACTTGCAAGATTTAAAGCATGTAAGTGAATTTATGCTTCCATGGGCTTAAGCTAAGACTAATTATGTGAATGTGAGATCTACTTCTAGAATATTTTAACCATGTAAGCATAAGCAAATCATAAACACATTACTAATCTAGCCTCATGATTTTGGGGATGTCTCACAGGTGTAGGCAATTATGAGATAAAACTTAAAATGGAAGAGCAAATAAAGAAACCACTCCCGATTAGCTGCAAGGTGGAGGAAAGCCTACCTTTGTTGTGCCAAAGAGGGGTTTGGAAACAAGAATAAGACTTTAGAAATGCTAGAAAGAGAAAGGAAATGGTGAGTTTTCGTTACCCAACCAAAGGAGAGACCATTGGGAGTGTTGTGTGACCAAAAGTGGGCAGCAAAACCCCTTGATCTGATGAGAACATACTACAAAAATCAGCAAACTATTGCTTTGCTGGGAAATCACTAACACACAACAGAAAAGTGAGGAAAATTTCTATTTTTAGAATGAAATTTTTTCACATAAAATTCCAAGTAAAAATGTATATTTGTGACCTATCTATGATTGTTAGCAAGCTAAAATATAGAAGAAATGAGCAGAGAAACTAGATCTGAAAAACAATGGAGTTTAAGGGGGTTTTAAGAGTAGACTCTTCCTTGAGGCTAGCCCAATAAAACCCAAGAGGTAAACCTACAAAAATGTGAGAGAGAAGCTACAAAAATAGATAGAGTGTGAGTAGATCTAGATGGTAAAACAAACTACTTTGAAATACCCAAATGAACACTTCACTAGATCTATGTATGATAATACTACCACAAGATCTATCCAAACTAGAAACCTTTGCTGGAAACTTCTACTCTAGATCCATAAAGACTTGAAGCAAGAATGAGAGAGGAATAGAACAAGATCACCTCAATGGTAGCAAGAAGCAACAAGAATAATCTTTGTTTCTTCAAAATCATAGTACCTATTACTCAAGGGGGAAGTATTGTAGCAACAAGTTGCTCAAACACTCTCAAGAGAAAAGTGAATAGGAAAGAGCACAATGAGCAGGAGAGATGAGGGGAAAATCAAGTAGCATAACAATGTAGCTCAAGATATGGTGAAGAAATGAGTGAGGGAGGGTTCTATTTATACTTGGGAGGACAAAGCTACCCACCCTCTTGGTTGAGTTACTAGTTTCACACATCAAAGAAAAATCATTTTTAGGGTTTTGGTAAGTTAGGGTTTGGCATGGATGGATGAGGTGGAAATGAGTTGGAGTGGATTAGCAAGGTTTTGATAAGTGAAATGATGAGTTGTAGGGTCTAGGGAGGCACATCAAGGGATATAATAAGAGTCCCATTATATTTTTTATTATTTTTTTCACTTTTTGGAGACTTTCTAGAGGGAGGCACACCACTCTAGGAAAAGTGATGTGTTTGCTTAATGGCTAGGTGAGGGGTGATGTGAGGTTGGAAAGGTTAGGAAAATCTCTCACTTTTCCATCATTACTTTTACCCATTGCTCAAAATTACAAAAATGACATTTTCCTATGTCATGATTTAGCAATTAAAATTGCTTTGTTTTGGTGACCGATACACTTGGTGGACAAACACCTAGCAAAAAGTTGTCCGACTAGGTTGGGGAAAAACTTGGTCCAAGGGTGTAGGGGTGTCTTTCCATTTTTTTTTAGAAGCACAAATACCCTATAGAAACTAGGGACCTAGTTTTAATATTTGCTCAAAATTGAGTAATTAATTAAATAATTAAACACTTCCAAACTTAGGAAATTTAATTAAATTTAATTGATTAAAAAACCTATCTAGACTTGTAATTCCTTGAAACTTTCTAAGATGTCATATATGGTCATTTTACATCATTCTTAAACAATGAGTTACCCAGGAAATGAGCCCATTAGAGCGCCTTTCACCACTTTGGAGGGTGTGTTTGGTGGAAGGGGAAAACTCAAAGGGAAATTAATTAATAAGGTTGAAAAGCCAGATTAATGATTTGAGGATAAAAACCCTCAATGAAAGGAACTCCCCTAGTAGAGAAATCCCAGTGTGACCTAACTATGATCCATGCGGATCTATTACATTATTAACCGCGAGGGTCATGATTCCGTTCTAAAATTATGTGGAGGCAAAAAATTGCTCGATGAGACCAAGCGTCTTCGACATGTGTCTGTTGATGCATATCTTCGTGCTATATGGAGTTGACGCCCTAGTTGGATAGGTGGTCAACAATGACCATCGCGAGGTCAGTATACAAATAATTATAATAACTATTTATTATTATTATTATTATATATAATGTATTATTAATAATTAATATGGGAGAATGTCTTCTCGATGTTGTCCAAACATCCACAAAGACAAAGGGTCAATATATGTTTATAAGAGTGTCCTCACGCCAGAGAGATTTGCATTGTGGATAGCAGAGAGATTGTTTGTCAAAGTTGCGATGATTGGTAGCATGCACGTAACAAATAAAGTCACCATGGAGATTGTGAATACATTGTGATGGTAGCCTGCCTTTCCTAGTTAATGGATTGCTTGTTAGAGTTGCCACCATGACAAAGCGAGTCAATATTAAAGGAATGTGTTGTGAGGGAATCAAAAGGTTAAGCTAGAAGTGACTTGGAAAGGTACTCATATCTGTGAAGTAAATCTAAAAGTGAAGAATAAATACGGTCGCCTGTGGGGTTTGTTGATTGTTGGAGAGACATATCACGAGGTTGTTGAATAGTGGGCCATTGTGATAAAGAGTCTCCTAGTTGCAAAGGTCGAAAAGGAGCTGGGTTTCCTAACTACAAAGGTTGAAGAGGAGTCTTGGTGGTAGTTGTGATAGAGAAGGAACTCGGGTTATGAATTGTGCCACCATCAAGAAGAGTGGGAGAGGACAATCCCATGAGAACATTCCTGTAAAGTCATTGACTTATGATACATGTGGCAATTGAAGCCCACTCAATGTGAAAGTTTACTTGGTCCATGTGAATAATTGAGGGAATATCGCTCACGTGAGTAGAGTTGTCGAGGTGAGAGTGGCCATGGAAGAGGATAATCTTGATTGAAGTTGTGATAAAGTAGAGTACACTAGGAAGAGCCCCTAGATTGCTCCTATTAGAGTCACGGGGTTGGGACAGAGGTGATGCACAAACTTTTGTTATAGCACAGAGGGAAAAGAAGAGACTGGGTTTGATTTGGTAAAGACTTGTGACAAAATTGTAAATTTGCTTTTTGTTCATATAATTGTTTTAGGAGAATTTCAAAAGAGAGGTTTGCGATGAAAGTTCTTCAGAAGATAAGTTTAAATCTATAATTTTTGGGTTTGAGAGTGTGGATGAAGAAATTTGTAATTTTTGAGTTTCGGATTAATAGACAAAAAATTGTTGTGTTTATGAGTGGTAGTATGGTTGTAATTTATGATAGATGATAGGGGATTGACAGATTCACAAAAGTTGTTAGATAGCAAAGAGTTTGATGTCAATGGACTTTGGCATTGAAGATACAAGGATTTGTGTTTTTTGTATCCCTCCCTTGTAAGTAGGTTTGAGATGGTTGATAGTCTACTTGATATGGAGAAGACGAAAGGAATATGTATGATGTTGGGACCCAAAGTTTTTGGGTTAAGTTTTGCACATACACAACGAAGTTGTGTGTGCTCATTCAAAGTTTTGTGAGCACCTAAGATAATGCGTGAAGAATAACAACAATTGTGCGTCGGACCAAGTTTTGATATTGCACACCAAACTTGAAGTCTACCAAGTGCACATCGACCCAATTTTTGTCAATTGCACCGAAAATCAAGAAGACACACACCGGAATCAAGAAAATAATCATCACGGAAATCTCTGAGAATGAATTCTGCCAACAACATAAGGGATTGTGGAGCTGACAAAAGATGATTTGGCGAGGCAGTTAAGATTGCCTTGATTCACGAGAAGTTCATTAATTTTACTTGAGGCGAGGTGCCATAATTAATGTGGCGATTTTTGTTGGATTTGAAGCGAGTGGAGCCAGTAGAAAGAGATAGCTTCATAAACCAATATAAAAGGGAAATAGTGATATATGAGAAATAAGGCTAGTTAAGATGTTTCCTTGAGAAGAGAGTCATTAAGTCCCTTAATACTCGAGCTGCTTTGAGCACATTTGTAATATTGTAATACTTTGGGGCTACTTTTATTGTCCTATTATATGTCGAGTTTGAGACAGGAACATTACAATATATTTGTAATTAGAGAGTTATATAGAAGATATGAATTTCTATGGTTGTCATATGTATCTATTCTTTGCAATGTATACCTTTGTTGTGATGGAATGACTCTAGTAATAAAGATGCGGCAATTCCCAATCTTTTCTACGTCTATTATGTATGAGTTAAATATGTGTGTATTGTTTTGCTTCTTAGTTTTCATAATTTGTCAGATATGAGTCGCATGGATGCCAATCCCAATGAATCTTCATGTGTCTATCCTTCATCCTTGTCACAAGACCTTATAGTCCCTATGATCCTCTCACATCCATGATTGAGACCTGTTGAATTTTTAAATGCTTAACTAGTTTACAACTGAAGTAAACAATCAAGACCTCAAGAGGAATAACCAAGCACAAATAACACAAAAAATTGGGTTTGTTCGGTTAACCATAGGTAATGCTCCTTCATTACCACCCAACCATATATATCCTCAAGTGCCACCCCAAGCAGTGGGAGCTTTGCTATAGAATGATATCAAAGGAAAGTCACTGAAACATAGAGAAATATGTTACAAATGTGCCCAATCCTACTTTGTCATTACCGGATCGGGCCAGGCTGCCTCATAATGAGTACTCCTACTGAGATGTGTTAGGAGGGCTAGTTGTTGTGTGATAAATGAGGAAGGCTTGACCTTATTTATATATGTCCAAAGTAATGAGGGGATGTGTCTTTTCACAAGAGCCGACTTGTACAAGTTACATAAGAAATAATTTATAACTCAATATAAATTAACCTTTACACAATAGGGCTGACATGTACAAGTATATCTTATCACAAGTGAATGGGGATTTCTCTTCTCATGATATCAATCTAGTATCTCTCATCACAAGTGAATGGGGATTTCTCTTCTCATGATATCAATCTAGTATCTCTCATCACAAGTGAATGGGGATTTCTCTTCTCATGATATCAATATATAGGAGGTCTCTTGGAGGTGAATACCTCCCACATTCAGAACATCAACAAGACCTTGCTTGGCCTTGGCCAAGGGTTGATATGTTGGTGCTCTAGGGTTTTGTTGGACAACTTCTGGGCCGAACCACAGGGATAAACTCCCCCAACAACGTTAAGAAGAGGCGTCTGTCGTGGGGATGAAATGCCCAGCCGATGGTTTACGTTTATTACGGCACTTGAAAGTCTTTTTTTGAACAATGAAAGGCAAGAGATGAGGTGTATACATCTTGGGAGGAGATTTAAAAGGCTGGTTTGTTGCAAAAGAGCATTAGTTTGCCACGAGGAGAGCTTCGGGGCCGAGTGAATCTCAACCGTGGAAGGATGGAAGTATGCAGCGGATATGCATGGAGTTTTCTTTGTTGAATTTCCTTGTTTAATGTTTGAATGGCTAAATAGCAAACTGCTACCAATTCTCTTGTGTGGCCGTTGGAACGAGTGGTTTGGGATCAAGCGTTGCTTGAAGGGTGGCGTTGGATATGGGTAGGTGATGCTATTGACTTACGGTTTTGCTCAAGTAAAGAAGACTACATTCGTTGGAGCTCACCGTGGAATACATTGACGATTCAGCGAGGTTGAAAGAAGTTCTGGAAAGGATCGAGAATGTGGATCTTGGAAAAATTCCACTTAGGGTAAAAGTACTGTTAAATTGGAAAGGGACTATCATGGGGCTAATCGATGACTGGAGTAAAGTCCCAGCATTTAGGGGGTTTTGGAGAGGCAGGGTTTAAAGTCGAGGAGAGAAGATGGAACATTGAGGGATGATCAAAATTGTTGGGATGAGGGGTGAGGTAATGTAATGGACCAGTGGAAGGGAGAAAAAGGAGGAATTGAAGGAGTGCATAAGAAGAGTTGAGATAAGAATAAAAGAAGAGCAAAGAGGTGGAAAAGAGTTATCCAAGGGCACGATATGAGGGTCCAGGTCCAAGATGAAGAGAAAATAAACCGCACTAGGTGGTAGTGCGGAAGAGTATTTTGTGCCAGAGTCTAGCACATATGAGGATATGCCTGCAAAGAGGCGTGGCATAAAGGATAGGGTGTCCAACGAGGATACCAATACTGGTACTAGTAAGGGCCTAGGTGATAAACTATGCACCCCTTGTCTATTTCAGAGTGACACAACCTTAGAGGAAGATGAAGCATAGAGTAGTGGTGCATTGATAAGAGGAGAGGATGGCGTGCAGAGCAGTAGTGCTTTGTTCGGAGAGGAAGATAGTGTGTTCTTACCTGTTCTTGGAG
This sequence comes from Picea sitchensis, assembly GCA_010110895.2. Taxonomy (NCBI): domain Eukaryota; kingdom Viridiplantae; phylum Streptophyta; class Pinopsida; order Pinales; family Pinaceae; genus Picea; species Picea sitchensis. Next base: position 8,272 of record SNQJ01S0222009.1, read on the forward strand.
TATTTTCTGTTTGCTTTTGACAGCTGTTTTTCTCTTAAAATGTGTTTTTGGCATTAGGATTGAAACATTTGTTAAGGACTGGGGTTATGTGCAGCAGTGATGCTAAATTCTCCATGACTTGCATACTGTTGTTAGGTTTTCATTTCCCTTTTATCCTTTGGGCTTGCTTTGTTTTCTATTTCCTTTATGAGTTTACTGTTATAGTTTCTTTTCATAACTCCTATTTATATTTAGAGTTGTTTCTGGTCTGATTTAGATATTAGCTATTTGATTTCTTCTATATAATACTGTTTATGATTTTATATCACTGTGCTAACATATCAACATAATCCAGACATTGAAACTTTGGTTAAGAAGAATTTCAGGGATAAAGAGTACTATATAAGTGCCATACCTTCAAATCAAGTAAGTTGCCACTGATCTGGTATACTTTTATTATTTGCTAGCTTTTTTTATTTATAGGATAGAACACAATGGATTCTTTGTACGGAGATATCTTAAAATTTTTGTGGTCTGCAGTTTCTTTTGATGTATCATATAATATAATGTTGGAGTTCTTGTAATTTCTATATGGTTGTATCTTTTCCAGCACTCAGAGGCTGGATTAACAGTCAGAGACAGCGAAGACTTTCGATCAAATTATTAACAGGAGGGATAATTTTAAGGATGGAAACTTATCTTAAAATGTAGAAAGTTTGGTGAATCTTACTTGTCCATAATATGCAAATTGTATGTAAAAGTTTGGCGATATTTTTGTAAAAATATTTAAATTTCTAAGTTTTTTTTTTTTTTTTTTTTTTTTTTTTTTTTTTTTTTTTTTTTTTTTTTTCCAAAAACGAGATTTGGGTGAATCATTTTTAGAAAAAATGGAGTGAAATCTTTTTTTTTTTAAAAGCATGGAAAAATATAGCCATGGGTCCAAATTTAGCCCTGGAAATTTTCCCTGGTGTGTAAGTTTATAATGGTGTTTTTGGATGGTCATGCATTTCATCTGTTATCGTGTTTTACACTGTTGCCGGTGATGTCCTCTCAGCAGAGTGCCTACCTGCCAGATGTATTATATTTGCAGCACTTCTGTCTGCATCATGCATTACATATGTAGAGATAATTATAGCACTAACCAAGACCAATACATTTATTAATAGGTAGTGACATTTGAAAGTTATATCTGGTCATCCATAGTCATTCCTGTAAGTACATATATACAATCAATGGATATGGGTAACATTATGCAGATACAATTACATTGTCAGTCTTCACATAAGTTCTGTTGGCATTAGTTACAAGGTACACATTTTGTAAAATAACAATTGTAAAAATACATTGCACAACATCGGGAGCGATCGCTCCATGAGCGCTCCCCACATTAAAAACGCTCCCAGATGCTGAAACACACCCGGTTAGAGGCCAAGATTAGGTAATTTTTGGTTTGCTTGGTGAGTGGGGACCAAGACAAGGTTCCATAAGAGAGGAAAAGGAATGGCTAGGGTTTCTAAGGGATTAAAATACTCACTCGCTCCATTCTTCTCTCTTTCAACACCATTTCACTCATTTCATATCATTTATAAAGAGAAGGTTTGAGAGGGTTCTTACTAATTTCTTTAGGAATTGAAGGAGATTGATGGAGATTGAAGGGAAGTTAGCAGGAGGAAGAGCTTGAAAGGAAGGTGAGGCACACACAGAGGGGTGGAAAGCTTGGAAAATAGATTGGAGAGGTTGGGAGGGAGATTGAAGGCTGCCATAGCTTTGTGAGCTAGGAGGAAGGGCTGCCATTTGTGAGAGCTTGGGAGGGCCTCCCTCTTCCCTCTTACCATTTTTTCGGAGAGAACATCCAGGTAGCAGAGCTATAGGCACCAAGTGTGAATGAAGGCCTCTAGACCAAATTCCTTAAGCATGGCATCCGGTCTCTTGAGTCATATATTGTTGATTTATTTAACAACGTGGTATGTTAAGGTTTCCCCCAGTCTTGGACAAGACACATCATTCACCCTATTCACAAATGAGGGAGTAGTTCTGATTTGAACAATTAGAGGATTATCATTTTGGGACATACAATCTCCAAACTTTATGCCACAACTTTGCATCGACAACTTTTTGATAATTTGGAGAGTTGCCATTCCAGAAACTAAAGGACAAGTTAGTTTTAGCCCAGTTACGAGTGATCGATCATATTTTCACACTCAGAGGCATTATTGAAGAGGCCCGCCATCGCTTTTTGAAGATTTATTGCTGTTTTGTAGACTTTGGCTTTAACCTGATTACCCGCGAGAGGGCTATTCCGAGACTTTTGCGACATCAACTTGCTCTCGGGAACCTCTAGCAACCATCGCGGGTGCTTGTAGGTGAGTTTGGGATGTCGGGTTGGCTCTGACCTCTCGATTTCATTTTAGAGGGTACAATCGAGGGGTAAAGTAGGGATGCCCCCTATCGCCGACTCTTTTCAGAATGTACATTGATGAGCTAGAGTATTTGCTCCACGACTACATCCAGGAGGAGGCACAGAAAAGGATGTCAAGTATTTTCAAGCGCATGTGGAGGAGGCACCTAAGGATAAGGATAAAGTAACTATCATAGGTGCCTAGCTCTTTTCATCAAAGAGATTCTTAGTCACAGATTCCAGCTGTTGCACACTGCCCCCCCACATAGGACTGGAATCACGGAGGAGGATCACCTCCTTATTTCCATGCCGTCCACACGAGATCAGAGCAACAAATAACAATCCAAGTTCTAAGAATTACTGAGCCGTAGAGTGGTGAGACCTGGTCCCGACCTCCCAGGGAGATGCGATCGATATGTTTGAGACGGTTGGTCTTGGGGACCATACACGACCACCGCATCCTCATAGTGGCGATGGTTCCAGCTCAGGACAGATTGAGGCCGAGGGGCACCTCTTGCTCCCGTTGGATCAACCAGCAATTGAGCAATCCTTAGATCTATTTAGAGCTTCTTTCCTTTGACCTTAGATGGTAGGAGAATTGAGCTCCTCGCTCCTGCGTGACCCCCTTCGTACCCCTTCATCATCGATCGTTAGATCGAGGGAGACGATGAAACCTCACAAGTTTCACCTTCAGTTATTTCTCTCTTGGCTAGTATTGAGTTGTCCAACTACCATGGAGACTCTCATTTTGTATCACCGCACTTATGGTACTGTTATATACACTTTTTCCTTGGTTTTAGCTAGACCTAGGGCTTAGCCTTATTCGGATACTTACCTAGTCTGTACTTTCAGTTTTCTTCTTTCTCTTATAATCTTTCTCTCATTATATGGGAGTTTCTTTTGCACTCCTACATTGTACACACTGGATGTATCCTTTAGTCCAGTATTCTACATTTGTGGTCATTTTTTGGACATTAATAAAATATCTTATCTTATTTCTGTTTGTGGGTATAGTCTAGGGTTACGATTTTACCTCGTAATTCACTCCTCTTCTAAGTCTATAAAAGGAAGGAGCGCTTCACTTTAAAATATTAGCTTAAGTACATTCTTTTCTTGAGTAGAGCAGATTGGAGAGTAATGTGGTAGTTGAGACTGCCTTATGTTGTTGGTTTTTCATTGTAAGCTTGGGAGAAGTTGTTTTGGTGTGGTGTAATCTTCTTTTCTGCTGTAATAGAAAGAGATGTGATTGCGAGTGCAAATGTGTGTTCTGATCCATGTCTCCAAGATCTGATCTCTCTTCTGTGTACAGCTGCTTAGCATGCTCATCTGAATTTTCCAGATCTAATGTATTTGCTATTTGTTGCTTGTTTATTATGCTGATTTAATAAACTGCTGGGATGGTGCTTAGCCAAGTTAGTGATTTTTTAGATCTGGTTTATGTGAGTTAAATGCTGGACTGGTGCTGAGAAGATTATGTTTGCAGATCTGATTTTGGTTATATTTTTTTAGATATAATATTTGTTTGTTGTTGCAATGATCCAACCTTTTCATATATGGTGTCTACACTCTTGAATATTTCCTACAACATTTCGGTTTATGCAGGTCTAAAGTTTTGATCGGGGTTTCAGAAGTTTTCAGACGCAACTATAAGGCTGAAGTTCTATGAGTACATATTTGCTGTCTTGAGGTGAAATTTTAACATGGTATCAGAGCTGTACCTACTGAAATTTTCAAGTCCAGTGTGTGGAGAATTCCTGGCTACCTGTGAGATGGAGGATTTATTGGTGCCCGGGAAGTTCCAATGATTAAAGCTGATCCATGCTTGTGAGAGGTTAGTGGGTGTGATGCTCAGGAAACTCTAGTGATTGGTGTGCATTTTATGCCCGAAAGTGGTGATTTGAACTTGTGATAGGTTGCTGATTGCGGCCAATATTTTTTGTTTCAAGTTGTGATTCAAGGGGCTGCAGGAATGTTGAACTGGGTTGGTATCAGAGAGTGTCTGACTGGTGGGAGCCTCTAGTGTGAACCCTTGGAAGTGTAGGTTGCAAACATTGATGGAGGAGATGAACCTAGGGGGTATAGTTGAAGGGAAGAGGCTACAATTCCTACTGATTACCAATAATTGGCTCAAATTGAGAAGAAAATTGCTAAGATGAAGAGGATCCTCTTGGATTTCGTGAAGGATCACATGATTCCTCATATTGCAGGAAAATTAGTGGAGATGTATGAACGATTGATTTCTCTATATTAGACGGTCTATTTTAAGCTAGAAGTTGCTCTCGCGGAATAAACCCACTCCTGCATGCATGACAGACATAGATGCAGTGGTGAGCTATCCGATGAAGATCATTGAGTTTAAATATTAGCGCTTTGTGATTGTTATGAAGATTGAAGATGAGGAGTTACTACCCATTGCATTAAGTGGTTTCTCACCACCATGGGAAGTGTTGCAAGGTGTATGTGCTAGAGAACACCTATCGACTTTTGAAAAGCTTCAAGATGCTTTCGTTCATGAAGAAACAAGGTATGAACAAGTGGAAGCTAGGAGTGATGAAGTACAAGAGCTTGCCTTTATCGAGAAGGTGAGGAAAGGTGGTAAGAAACCAAGACCTAGGAGGGGTAACAAGGAAGAGGCGTGATCTTCATATCATGGTACAAAGGACTTGAGTCATGTGACTTATGTCAAATGTCGGAAGAAAGGAAACTATGCCAATCGATGTTTAGAAAATAAGAAAGGGAAGGATGAGCAACAACATAAGCAATTTGTAGGGAGTGCAAAAGCTTCTGTAAGAGTGGATGAGTTAGCATCCAAGCTTGAAACTGCGTTACCTATGGTTTCATTCCTTTCTAGAATGCCACTTTTGGTATTGGTTGGTATGTGGACAATGGAGAATCTTGACATATAACCTTCAAGAAGAAGTTTTTCAGTGAGTTGCAAGAATAAGATGCGGGCATGCAAGTGGAGTTGGGTGACAATTTGAAACATGCAATGATTGGATTCAACACCATTCCCTTTAGGGAATGTTTTTGACTTGTGTGATGTTCTTTTGGTACCTAGATTAACAAAGAACCTTCCTTTTGTTATAGTTATTAGAGATGTGAAGTGTATTGGTTGAGTTTGATGATCAGTGGCACACCATCGAAGATTGCAGCCAACATTGTTCTTAGATTCTTGCTAGAGGTGTGTGGGAAGGAGGGCTTACATTCCCCTTGCTAATACTATGAAGCATGAAGCTCTAGTGCATGACAGTGGCAAGTTGAGCAAGCTGTGGAAAAAGTGATTTTGGCACTTACACTATGCAACTCTTCCACTCTTGAAGGGCATGGTGCAAGGATTGCCATATTTCAAGGTTGATGAGATTGGAATGTGCACTTGACAATCATTCAAACATTGCTTTTCCATCTAATTTGTGAAAATTGTGAGAGATTCTTGTGTTGATCCATTTGGATATGTGTGGACCAATGACTTATTCATCATTGATGGGTAGTTTCTATTATGTTTCCATTATTTTACAATGTAGAGTCTTATTGAAACCTAGATTTATTTCATGAGAGCCTTGAAGGATTGGCGTTCTTGCCTGAGGGGTTTGAAGTCTTGGTTTGCAAATCGGAGAGGGAAGAAGATCAAAGTGCTTGTATTTAAATTGTGAGAGATTCTTGTGTTGATCCATTTGGATATGTGTGGACCAATGACTTATTCATCATTGATGGGTAGTTTCTATTATGTTTCCATTATTTTACAATGTAGAGTCTTATTGAAACCTAGATTTATTTCATGAAGACGAAGGATTGAGTGTTCTTTACTTTTAAGGGGTTTGAAGTCTTGGTTTGCAAATCAGAGAGGGAAGAAGATCAAAGTGCTTGTATTTGGTAATGGTGGAGAGTAAACCTCTAAGGATTTTGATGCATTTTGTAGGGAGGAAGGGATCAAGAGGGAGTTGACAGTGCCTTACAATTGGCAACATAATGGGGTTGCAGAGAGGAGGAATTGATCCACCATTGAGATGCTAAGGCCTTGATCCATGACATAGTTTTGCCCATGTATCTTTCGGCATAGGTGTATAATATGGCAATCTATATCTTGAATTGATGTGCTCATAGGAACCCGAAGGACAAACATTGGAGGAGGCGTTTATTGGTGATAACATTGAGGTATCACATTTTTGTGTTTTTTGGTTGTCTAGTTTCCATTCATGTTCTTGATGAGAAAAGGACTATAAGCTTGATCCCTTGAGTAACAAAGGTATCTTTTTTGATACAACGAGACTTCCAAGGTTTATTGGATGTATATTCCATCATCACGAAAGACGGTGGTGGTAAGCAGGGTTGTGAAATTTGATGA
>SNQJ01S0222010.1:0-14990 GCA_010110895.2 Picea sitchensis
GATTTAGGGGCTAGAAATTGTATGGTACAATAAGATTTTACTTGCAAAAATTTCCAACCACCTGATTCTCCAAGTTCCTGTCATCTTTTGCATGTACTTTCAGCTGGAAAATGTACTTTTGATGCTGAAAAATGTATGGGGAAACAAGCATTTCATTATGAGTTATTTTGCAGAAAATTCCAGCCATCAAAAAGAGGGTTCAAGCCCTAGATTTGGAGCAAAAAAAATAAAATTATAAGGTTGGAATGTTGCTTTACATATCATTTACATCATATTGGGAGGGTAGCCATGACATTTTGAGCAGTTTTGTGAAGCCCCCTAAGCCTGTGTTGCTTGAGGAAAATAATGATGATGTTGTAGGGATGTTGAGGGATTGTCTTATGAAATCAAATCCTCTCAAAAAATTCACCAGAAGTTGATCAAGAGAAGTAGTTGAGATGTTATGGTTGGACATTGATATGGTTGGGATGTTGAGCTATAGCATTGTAGTTCACTATTTGACATAATTAATAAAAACAATGATCCAGATTTGAGATTCCGTTTTTTTTGTTATTATTTTTTGTACTATGTGTTTGTTGATTCTAGTATTCGAAGAATGTTGTTTTGATAGGTTTCAAGCTTTAAAGTTACCCATGGATTTTGGGGTTGTTCTTTGAGTTCAAAATCTTCTTACCATCTTTTGAAAATTAACATGGTATCAGAGCACGTGTACTAAAACTTTCTAGTTGGCCATGTATGGATAGTTCTGCAACCTTTGAGAGGGAGTTGTTGGAGGGTTTCAAGGGTGGGATGCCCAAGCTTCAGTAAGTGAAGAAGATTTGGATTTGAGGAGGGTTGAGGGGTGAGATGCCTAGGATATTCTGGTAATTTGAATGTTGTGTTTGGGTGCTTCCAACTTTGTTCCATGAAAGTGTAGATTGCAGAATTTCTTGGAAGAGGTTGAACTGCAGTACCTTGTGGAGAAGGAGGTTGTACTTCCCACAGATCCTAAGGATTTGGCTGAGCACAATAGGAAATTAGTCAAAGTGAAATGAATCGTTATGAATTTGGTGAAGGATCATTTAATCCCTTGCATTGTAGAGAAGAAGATGACTAGGACAATGCATACTGCCTTGGTCACCTTGTTCTAAATTGAGAACATGTCTAGGAGAATGCTCTTGAAGATCAAACTCACTAGTACCCACATTAGCAAGATTGATAAAATAGATAGCTATATGATGAAGATCATAGAGTTGAGAAATCAACTGGCTGTAGTTGGTGACAAGTTATAAAAGAATGTGTTAGTATGGATCAATGTGAATGGCTTTGGTCCATCTTGGCATCATTATGTATAGTGAATACATGTTCGTGAGAATCTACCTTCGTTCCAAAGCCTGTGGGATGCCTTTGTCAATGAGAAAACCCATTGGATGTACCAAACCTATCCCTCATTGGGAAGGTGAGGAAAGGAGAAAAAAATGAATCCCTGTGAAGGGCAGGAGAAGAAGGAAGTCTCGTGTTCTTCTAACTCGCAGAAGAAGGATTTGAGCCATATCAAGTTCTTCAAGTGCAATAACTATGGCATTATTCTTTTTAGTGTTTAAGAAGAAAGGGAAGGGTAAGTAACAACAACAACATAAATAGTTTGCAGGAAGTGTGGAAGCTCTAGGTGTCATCATGTTCATTGCCAGGCTTGGTACAACCTTTTCCATGATGTCATGCATTTCCACCAACATAGTTTCAGGTGTTGGGTGGTATGTTGATGATGGAGCTTCAACACATATGACAAAAAACACATCAACATTATTGAGGTTAGAGGAACAAGTTATCGACATGCACGTGGATCTTGGTGATGATGGCAAGTACCCAGTGATTGGGTCGTGTTCTATCTCATTCCGCATGCTAGAAGGATAAGTTCTAGATCCACATGAGGTATTATATGATCATGGCATGACTAAAAGTCTACTTTTAGTTTTTTGTCTAATAGATTTGAAATGCATGGTTGAGGTTAATAATTAGGAAGTGATTATCATAGGTCATAGCCTCCTTGATCCTAGTTGAGTTTTGGCTAATGGAGTTAGAGAGAGAGAGGCCTCTATAGATTTCTAGTAGATCCCGTGAAACATAGAGCCTTGTTGACAAGCAATGACAATTTGTGTGAGCTTTGGCATAAAATATTTGGTCACTTGAATTATGGATTTTTTCCTTTTTGAAAGTTATGGTATTTGGATTTCCTAATTTCAAGGTGGAGAAAAATGGAGTCTGCAAGGGATGTGCACTTGACAAGCATGCTAAGATTGTTTTCCCAACCAGTGAGCACAGATCAAGAGGGATTCTTGATTTGATTCATTCAGATGCCATCGACTTCATTGATAGGTAATCTTAATTGCGTTACTTTCATTGATGATTCTTCTAAAAAATCCTAGAAATATTTTATGAAGACCAAGGATGAGGTATTTAACATGTTTTGAGATTTCGAAGCTTTTATTGAGAACCAAATTGGTTGGAATATTAAGGTATTGAGATTGAAGAATGGAGGGCAGTATGCATTTAATGGTTTTGATTCCTTTTGTAGATAATGTAATTTTATTAATGTCCAACAAGTGGCCATAAATAGGTCAAGGGGACTACTAAGTACAACAAAAACAATACATAGTGTGAGTGCGAGTGCAACTCCTATAAAAATCATATCTAACCTAGAGGGTAGAGAACCATGGATCAAGAGGAAGTTTATAGTGCCTTAAAACTTGTAGTAGAATGAGGTTGCAAAATGAAGAACAAGTCCATAGACATTGTTAAGTCTATGTTTCATGATTTAGATTTGCCTATGTTTCTTTGGGTAGAGGAATGTTGTACAAAAGTGTATAGGTTGAATTGGTGTCCTCATAGAGTGTTGTGAAGGACAATATTCTAGAGGAAGCTTTTGCAAGGGAGTAACCATATGTTTCTAATTTTAGGGTGGTTGGGAGTCTAGTATACTTTCATGTTCCAAAGGAGAAGAGGATGAAGTTTGAACCTCCAGTTTGAAGAGTATTCTAGTTGATTGTAGTGAGTCCTCTAAGGCTTACAATATCTATGTTCCATCTTAGAGGAAGATAATAGTCAATTTAGATGTGAAGGTTGACGAGGATGCATGGTCTTCCAAGTCCCAAGAGCTTCCAACAATGATTGATTCTAGGTGGATGTACAAGGTAAAACATGCACTTGATGCAACATAAAGAAGTACAAGGCTTGGTTTGTAGTGAGAGGATGCTCCCACAGGGAGGGAGTTGACTATGAGGAGACTTTTGCTGCAGTTTGAAGGGTATTTACTATTCTAGTTGGCTATAGTGAGCCCGACATTGATATTATGGTAGATGCGGGAGGTATTTACCTCCACGTGTAAACCTGACGAGAATAGAATACTCCAGAAAGCAAGAAGAAACCCTAATGAGTTGGCTAATAACCCTAGAAGACATGTCAGCTCAAGAGGATAATTTGTATTAGGTTATTAGCCTCCAAAATAAGAAGTCGGCCAGAAGAAATAATATATATTGAACAGACAAGTACCCAGAATGAGAAGTCGGCCCAGGCAGTTAGCCAGAATTACTATAAATATAGGAGGCCAGTCTTCATTCTGGCAGGTAGTCTCAGAATTGCAGAGCAACACTTGTGCGTACTGCAGTGCCCAGTTTTGTGTGCATGTTTGGAGGAGAGCTGCCATTGCAGCTGTTGCAGCTAGCAGATCATGTTTGGCTTGGACTATCTCTTGGTAATGGTTTGGACTATCTGATCAACTATTATTGGTGCGCTATCCTCGGGGAAAGGTGTGCTACCCTTTGTTTGGCTATATAGCCTAGGGTTTTCTTCCGAAGTGATTCTCTGTCAAGGTTAAGGTTCTTGGAGGGTGGTGCACCTTAACCTTGACAGAATATGAATGGATGTGCTCATTTTACCATTGAAAATATCACTATTGTCACCCAATCATAGGTCGAAGCCACCCTCTGAGCACCTTAACCTTGACGGAGAATCACTTTGGAAGCAAACCCTAGGCTAGATAGCCAAACAAAGGGTAGCGCACCTTCCCCCAAAGATAGCGCAGCAACAAGAGCTGATCAGATAGTCCAAACCCTAACCAAGAGATAGTCCAAGCCAAAACGTAACTGCTAGCTGCAGCAGCTAGACCGACATCTGTCCTCCAAACCTGCGCACAAATTGGGAACTACAGTGCCCACAAGTGCTTCTCTGCAGTTCTGAGAATGCCTTCTAGAATGAGGACTAGCCTCTTGTATTTATACTGATTCTAGCTAACTGCCTGGGCCGAATTCTCATTTTGGGTATCTGTCTATTCAATATATTATTATTTCTTCTGGCCGACTTCTTCTCTTGGAGGCTAATAACCTAATACAAATTATCTTCTTGAGCCAACAAGTCTTCTAGGGTTATTAGCCAACTCATTAGGGTTTCTTCTTGCTTCCCGGAGTATTCTATTCTCGTCAGGTTTACATGTGGAGGTTAATACCTCCCACAACTACCATAATGTCAACATTGGGGAGGTAACATTTATGATTTTGGTGTTGTTGTTGAGAATAAAGTCCCTAGAAAATTTGAAGACTATGCTTCATAACATTTTTGTGAGAGTGTTGTATGGAAGATCTCTTTCTCACATGGTGATTCCATGAAGGGACAAAGCCCTTTTTGGGTGTAGAGGTAAGCACATCCATCAATCTTGAAGGATTTTGAAAGATCATCTTGGTGAATCCACATTTTGGTATATGGTATGAGGTATGATGATTATGCATTGCAGATTTTTATTTTCAACCTTATAGTGAAGAGTTAAAAGTGAATATTTCGATGTGGCCTCCATGGTTGGTTGATCGGTATGCTCTAATTTATTTCTCAAATATCCCGAGGTGTCCTAATGAACTACCAAAGGTAGATTCAGATGTTATTCAAAGTTTCATGAGCAGCATGATTCGGTCACATTACATATTTCATGTTTAATGGTATCCATTTCAGATCTTGGTGTTATTCATGAATATGTTGTGATAAGGTTGTTTTTATATAGTTTTTGAAGGAATGCAAGGGATTGGTTTACATATCTTGGTAGAGGAAAAATAACATCTTTTGCAGGTTTTGTTGAGACATTTTGCAAGCAATGGAGCCCTAATGATCATGAGAAATGGATGCCCTACATTGAATATATCATGGGAATGTATGGTGTAATAAACAAAGAAGATCTTATTGATGAAAAATGCCCTCATGATGCCATTAAATACCAAGCACAAGAAGAAAGTAATGATGAATAAAGTCCTCAAGTACATGAAGAACATCCTCAGAAGAAAGAAATGATGAAGAAAGTCCTCAAGTACATGAAGAACCTCCTCATATTTCCATTGCCGATATTCAAGAAGATCTTGTTGGTGAGAGTATTGAAACATCCATTTCTCCTCCACATAATACATGGGTTTGGTTATCTATAATCCATATCAAATTTCTGAATTTGATGATATATTTTATGATAGCCCTTGAATGATGATAAGTTAGCAAATGCATATATCTCTCCATTTGATGAAGATAAGGGCAGCCTAGGGCGTAAAGTTATGGACACTACTTTTCAGATTTTTTTTATCATAGTAGGGATATGGATTGTTTGGAAAATTATGGAAATCCTATCTATGATACTTGTAGTGATGTGTCTAATGAAGAAATTGCAAATTTTGAGCCTTTGGGTCATCCTAACATAGTGGGAGAAAATGCAAAAAAATTGCATGACAATTTTCAGCCATATGCTTCTATTAATAATGCAGATTTTGGGTGTCATATAGAGCATATTCATGTAGATTTGTTTCAGCCATGTACTTTCACTTCTAGGGCAGATTTGTTGTAGCACATTCAATGATGTTATATGAGTTTTAATGCAATTTTTTCTCAAACTTCTAGGGTAGATTTGTGATGATAATACTTCATAAAATTTTCAGCCACAAACTCCTCTAATTTTTTATGCATCTCTGTGTGAAAAATCAGCTAAGAAGCATGATTTTAGAACTGGAACTTGGATGGAACAGCCATGGGATCAGTAAAGATTTTTCCAGCCATCTTCATCTTCAAATTTGAATGAGTTTGCTAGTGATTTTTTCAGCTGGAAATCATGATTTAGGGGCTAGAAATTGTATGGTATAGTAATATTTTACTTGCAAAAATTTCCAAGCACCCGATTCTCCAAGTTCCTGTCATCTTTTGCATGTACTTTCAGCTGGAAAATGTACTTTTGATGCTGAAAAATGTATGGGGCAACAAGCATTTCATTATGAGTTATTTTGCAGAAAATTCCAGCCATCAAAAAGAGGGTTCAAGCCCTAGATTTGGAGCAAAAAAAAATTATAAGGTTGGAATGTTGCTTTACATATCATTTACATCATATTAGGAGGGTAGCCATGACATTTTGAGAAGTTTTGTAAATCCCCCTAAGCCTGTGTTGCTTGAGGAAAATAATGATGATGTTGTAGGGATGTTGAGGGATTGTCTTATGAAATCAAATCATCTCAAATGATCATTGATGATTTGATTATTATATATGGTTTTATACTTTATCAAAAAATTCTCCAAGACTTTACAAGGTTTTATAATTCAGTGAAAGATTCGCCAAGATTTTACAAGAGTTTATAGTTCAGTGAAATATTCGCCAAATTTTTAAAATATTATACAATTGACTAAAAGATTCACCAAAAAATTATATATACATATTATATTATTGATAAAATAGCCTTCAATTTTTCCTATGTATCATGGGGATTCGCCCATTTATTATACATATAAGTTTAGGGGGGGTTCTTAAAATCACCCCTGTATTTGAACCTTCAATTTTGTGATCATTTGTTTTAGTTCTCGAGTGTCCTTTTTCTTGTCTAGTCCTGCTTATAGTCTCTTGTTTTTCTTATTTTCTCTTCTGATAACTTCTATGGCACACATTAATTCTTCTCGATAGTCAACTTCTGCCTCTTCAATTTCTTCTTCGATTTCTTCATATTCTTCTTCGACTTCTTCATATTCTTCTTCGGAGTCTTCTTTGTCAGAGTCTTTTACTGCCATGAATAGAACTCTTTCTGTCTCACTGTCACTGACTTCATCTTCATCTGATGATGAGATGTCTTCTTTGGTGCATAATCTTTTCTTGAAAACTTTCTTTGTAGTTCTTTGGCCTTTATATGTGTGCTTGCCTTTTGAGTAACCTTCATCATTTCTATTTTTCTTACGAGGACATTTGTTAGAAAAATGACCAATACCATATGTTGGCACAGGGGCAGACCAAGGGTTCAACGCTACAACAACGCACCAACAAAACCCTAACTACAGACCCTTTCGCCAACACCTGCGAAGTAGATGAAGTCTCACCCGAGGTAGAGGCAGCGGTGGTTGCAGGAATCTAGTGTCTGCAACCTTAGTTGGGACATAGATCTGTGATTCTAATTAAGGCACTCAACGGTTAACATTCATCAATATTTGGTTCTTAGTTACAACACAATTAAACCCTAATTACAGAGCATCACAGTATTCAACCAGATCTAGCATTTAGCAACACTTAGCATGACGAAACATATAAGATCTTAATAGATTCAAGCACTAAGCACATGTATATAAGTCAGATATAACATCCATCCATATTATTAAGCACTAAGCATCGACAGATCATTCATCTATATTAAATCACTAAGCACATTAACATATCAACACATCAACACATTGCACAAAGCAGAGCAACACAACATGTACATGGTTCACCCCCACCCTGGGGCTACGTCCATCAACTCTTTGTCTTCTTTATTAGCTTCTTCAATAGGTTACATGCACAGAGCCTCAAAAACCCTACTCTGCAGAGGACAAGAGATATGCACAGCTTGCTAGATCCTCCTTCCCTGAGTAGATCTAAGAACACAACCTTCTACAGTATCTTACAATGACGTGCACTTAGCTCTGTAAGTCTCACACAGTATGCACCAAAACACTTACAAATCTTGATCACACAGATCCAAATCTAAAACTCAACTATTTGTGTTCACTACATTGCCTTAACATCTATTTATACAGACAAAATAGGCCTAAGCATGGGTGAACCCATGGGCTGACATTCCCATACCCGTTACATAATCCCAAATCCCAAAAGGGCCCTAAAAGGGGCCAAGATCCCACGATATCCACTTCGTCTTGCGCTCCACCTTTGACAGCCTATTGAAGTCTCAAAATTAGGTCAATCATGACCAAGAATCCTCAGAACTTGGTCAAGGGCCAACAGGCCCCCAACACTCACTTGTGACTCGTCTCGAGTCACTTTGATTTGACTAGTTCTGCTTCAAAAGGCTTGAGCTTGGATCAAGCTGCTTTGACTTGTTGCTATGCTATGACCTCCTAGTCAGTGAAATATTGTATGATTGCTTCGTTGACAGGTCCTTCGAGGTGCTATTCAACTGCATTGACAACTTGCTCCAATTCTGCTCCTCGGCCTTCGATTTCTGTGAACAGTTGGTAAGCCTTGTTTTGTACAGTTTGGAGCCTCTGAGATACTTCCATAACTCTTCTCTGAATAGTATGTACCTGTTGCTAGGTAGTGTGCTGCTCTTGGGATCGCTTCATTCTTTCCACAGATGACAGGGGCTTCAACTGCACCTGTATTGTCTCTTCTTGATACTTTGCTTCCTGGAGCTGTGACTCCAATGAATTCAATTCTGGATCCTTAGTGAGTTGTTCATACATTTGGGCACTGCGATCACTTAGTTTCTTGCATTCATGTGCAAGGAATTTTATTCTTTCAACTGCGCTTCGAGCATTTTCTTCCCTTTGGTCCCTTACATCTTGCGGGGTGTCAGGTACAATGCAGAGCTCTAGATCTGTTATTCATTGCTGTAGCTGCTGGACAACTTTTGTGAGCTGCTCTACTTGACGCGTGACTTGGTCTTCAACCTGTAGCTTTAAGCTTGTCACAGAGAAGAGGGCTCTGTTTACTGCTTCTTTTACTTTGAGCTGCTCTATGAGAAACTGTTCTTTCTCTTACTACATCTGAGCTTTCTCCACTTCAAACTTGGCCTGGAGAGAAACCTTCTCATGTTCTGCAATTCTGCATTGTTCTACAATGTCACCTTGTACTTGCTTCAAGGTCTGGGTAGCTTGTTTTGCTTCTTCTTGTGCGCGACGAAGATGAGCTTCGACCACATCAGCTAATTGGTGGAGTTGGGCTGGCTCATCCCCCAACTCTGGTTCTTCTAATGACAGGGGCGTAGTGGACACTACGCAAATGGACTGAAGGGCCTGCTGTACCCCTCATAACTTGACCTTAAGTCTATCATACATTTATTCCTGCTTAGCTTCTTATTTTTCCACAATTTTTAGTGAAGCATCGTTGAGGGCTGCTATGATGAAGTCAAAGTCATTAGTAGTAAACACAGTCTTCATCTTGGTCATGGTGGCTCTCGATTTCTTCTGAGAAGAAGGTTTCAGGTGAGAAACCTTCCTCTTCTTCAGGGGATCATTCTCATCTCTTGGCAGTGTTACTTTGCCTTGCTTCTGTTTAGCTCATGTGCCATTTATTTCTTCCTCCTCACCCCCTCGGTCATGTGATATTGAAGTAGTATTTCCTAAGGCGCTGGTTAGGTCTTGGACCTCTTCGGTATTATTCATTTTGCTGGGTTCGGTATCATGCGTGGTTTCTGGGCTGTCAGGGTTGGACATCTCTAGAGGGTCTGCTGGAATAAGTAGGTCTGTCGATCAGTCCTTAGTGATCTCCTCAAGATCCTCTTCCGTGAGCTTGTAGTAGATGAAATGCCGATTTGCGAAGAACTTCATCAGAGGTCAGAATCTCTGTAAGGTGTTTGGAGTCATGTGAGGTTCTTCTTCTATGGCTCTCTTCAGCTGAAGGTTGTAGGTATGAAAAACAAGGTTCGATTGCCACTGTTTTTTCATATCACTCGAGTACCAAAGGGTGGTGAATTTCGTAGAAAGAGGTTCAAAAGGTTCAATATTTGGGAAGGTCGTACCTTCCAGCATCTCCCAGGCAACAAAGGCGATAAGGATCAGGAGCCAGCTGAAGTGGAACTCGTAGCCCTGATCCTGTGCTTCATAACAATCTAGCTCTACTTGATTCACCAGGTATTTCACCCAGTTCATTTGTAAACCTTCTATGCACTCCCATGAGGTCAACAACAAAGCCTGTGACCTGCGTAGGTTTGTTCTTCCTTACTAACTTTCCTGCAATTAATTGACAGGTGAGGCACACTGTGCCATTCTAGATGGAGGATACCTTGTAGCCTCGCGTTCCCTTTTCGACATCACCATATGTATCCTTGATTTTCTGTGCTAATGCGTGATCTGTGGATTTTCTTGGATAGAAATCCTATGGATCATGTCCTTGCATACTGAATCCTGTGATCCTATGGATCAATGTCGAGTCAACTATGATACAATGGTCTAGCCATAAGTAGACGCCATGGTAACATGAAAGTAATAACTTGACATAGGCATTAACTTCCTGGTGCCTTCCGAAGTGGGATTTTCATGATGTTTAACAAAGTGGATTGCGCGAGGTTCATTGTCCATGGTTGAGGGATTATCTTTGAGTTCTTCCCCTTTGTCCTGGTCAGGTATTTATACCGGGCATGCATACTGTAGTTTTTTCTATCTTCGAGGTTGAAGTCACTGAAATTCAATGCTGCGATCCTATCCTGCTGTGCTCGAACTGCGCGTATCCCCTTTGGGAGGTATGCAGTAACCATGGTGTACTCGAATTCTCTTGGCACACTATCTCAACTCACTGCCCTGACCATAGGTGGGATGTAATCTGGTAATATGGTCGGGATTAGGTTCGCATTGGTTAGGCCACCTCTATGTTTGGTTCTCTTTTCTGCCGATGGTCAGGATGATCCAGATCCGTGAGTAGTCGATGAATACGTTTGTAGTCCTCTCGTCGATGATGCTTGAATACTTGTAGACATCTCTCTTTTAGACATTACTCTTTCAGTCATTAGGTCAATAAGAACTTTTTCGACAATTTTCT
Source organism: Picea sitchensis (assembly GCA_010110895.2). NCBI lineage: Eukaryota > Viridiplantae > Streptophyta > Pinopsida > Pinales > Pinaceae > Picea > Picea sitchensis. The sequence continues at coordinate 11,003 of SNQJ01S0222010.1, forward strand.
GCAGCGCTAATCTCGTCTGACATGCACGCTCGTGGTTGAATGTCTCGAGTTCGAAGAGTAACTGTTCAATGCAATGGGATAGATGACACTAACGCGGTGGTCACTGTATGAAATCAACTATGCTATGATATCTGATAGCCACTATTGGAAAAAGTGTTCTCGTTGCGTGGCACGATGGGATAAATAGATAACTCGGCAACTGGTCTCTTTCAATGAGTGAGAAGCCTTCATTAACTCAGTTCTGTCCATTGTGGCACGGTCCCAACGGTCTCGTGGCAAAATTTCTGACCATAAATTCCTTTCTACCGATTCGGGCCGTCGGTCGAATGGTTATACTGTTCCAACAACTATATTTCTTCACCATGGCGAAGTGTCATGTGATGCTGTTATGATATTTTGACGAAGCTCCAATTTTGCAAATTTTCCTTCTACGACGTTTCCTCGGGAACCTTCTGTAACTTTTTAATCTTATCTCTCTTCTTACTTATTTTTCTAGCCTTCTTTCCAGTGAGCTTCGTCTCCGAATTTCTTTTTCTATTCTGATTCTTATCTTCTTTCAGCAGAGTAACTTCGCGCTGTTGAGGTTCCTTCCTAGAAATCAAGGGTAATAATTCATCTGTACCTGGAATAGGTACTTCAGTCTTTTTTGGGTCTTCTAATGTTCTTCCAACTTTGACATCCAAATCTCTGGTTTGAAATAGCTTCGCCTGGTTCTCCTGTTCTTCAATCAAGTGTGCAATCCTCCTACTCATGAAATATTTCAACTTTTTCTTCTTTTGTTCTAAGACTTCTTCTTCTTTCCTTTTGGCCTGATCTTTTTCAATCCACGGTTTTCCTAATAACATAGAAAATGGAGAGTTGTTCTTAATAAATTTAACAACTTTAAATTCTTCCTCTATCGAAGTTCCATGAGCACTCATAGATATCCTGGTAAGTCTTCCACATAGGGTTATCAATTTTCCTCTGAATAATCCTATTCCTCCCAATGAAGGAATCATAGCAGGCTTTCCTAGAATTTCCCAATTTCTTTCGGTCATGATATTCACCCGTGTTTACTCATCTAGAACACAGTCAATGTCGAAGTCTCCTATTCTTACTTCAATGTACTCTTTTTCTTTGAAGATCTCTGATAAGATAATATGTCGGTGGTCATTCAGGGTTTCTTTCATCTGTAGAAATACTTTTTCTGATTCTTTCTAGGGTTTTGTCATAATCTCAGTTGCTAGATATTTCTTGTGGTCTTCTTGTCTCATATTCATCCTTTCAACCTTAGCAATCATTCTAGGGAAATCCAATACTTCATGGTCCATATATTTGCAACAGAGGCAACTAGGTCTTCTACCAGGGTATTCCTTAGCCACATGTCCCGATCTTCTGCAACTGTAACAAAGGGTTAATCCTCTCTTTCTCTTAAATGATCCCTAACCTTTCCTATACTGCGCACTAGGATCATGGTAGCTAACCTGCAAAAAATTATTTCTAGGATCCAGCATCCATTTGTTAGTCCAAACATTCTTTCTATGCATAGGTATAACATATCTTTCACTATTCTTATTAGATCTACTCATATCAAATCTTCTTTCTTCTATTAGTGCCCTAGTTTTCAAGCTAGGATAAATCTTATCAAACATACCTATATCCATACTTTAGAAACAAAAATTTCCACTAATCTTATCTTCAGTAGAGCACAAAGCTTCCAGATCTTAAAACTTTTCACTACTCTTACCTTTATCAGAGCACAAAGCATTCAGATCTTACCTCTTTTATTCAGATTAGACTTCTTTCTTTAGCACAAAGCTTAACAAATCAAGTATAATACTGCGTACTAGATTGACAGATCTATGCACATAGCTTCTTTTTCCTTAGTTCCCAACAATCACAATTTCAGGTCCCAGCAATGGAACCATTTGTTGGAATAGGGGCAGACCCAGGGTTCAACGCTACAACGACGCACCAAAAAAAGGCTAAATACCGGCCCTTTCGGCAACACCTGCGAAGTAGATGAAGTCTTACCCAAGGTAGAGGCAGGGGTGGTTGCAGGACTCCAGTGTCTGCAACCTTAGCTGGGACACAGATCTGTGATTCTAATCAAGGCACTCAGTGGTTAACATTCATCGATATTCAGTTCTTAGTTACAATGCAGTTAAACCCTAATTACAAAGCATCGCAGTATTAAACTAGATCTAGCATCTAACAACACTTAGCATGAAAAAACAGATCATATCTTAATAGATTCAAGAACTAAGCACATGTATATAAGTCAGATCTAACATCCATCCATATTATTAAGCACTAAGAATCGACAGATCATTCATCTATATTAAAGCACTAAGAACATTAACATATAAACACATCATCATATTGCACAAAGCAGAGAAACACAACACATACGTGGTTCACCCCCACCCTGGGGCTACATCCACCAACTCTTTGTCTTCTTTATTAGCTTCTTCAATAGGTTACATGCACAGAGCCTCAAAAACCCTACTCTGCAAAGGATAAGAGATCTGCGCAGCTCACTAGATCCTCCCTCCCTGAGTAGATCTAAGCACGCAACCTTCTACAGTCTCTTACAATGACTTGCACTTAGCTCTGCAAGTCTCACATAGTATGCACCAAAGAACTTACAAATATTGATCACACTGATCCAACTCTAGCACTCAACTATTTGTGTTCACTACATCACCTTAGCATCTATTTATACATACAAAATAGGCCTAAGCATGGGTGAACCCATGGGCCAACATTCCCATACCTGTTACATAATCCCAAATCCCAAAAGGTTCCTAAAAGGGGCCGAGATCCCATGATCTCCGCTTCGTCTTGCGCTCCACCTTCGACAGCCTGTCGAAGTCCAAAAATTAGTTCAATCATGACCAAGAATCCTTAGAACTTGGTCAAGGGCCAACACCATCACAATTAAAACAAATTAAAGGAAGCTTACCTATATACCTACCGTTGGTTCCCTTGTTCAGTCTTTTGACGAAGTTGGACACTTCTTCATCATCTTCCAAGACGTCACTGCCGCTGCTATATTCTTCTTGTTCCTTTTTCTTTTGCTTTGATCTTTTGGATGCTTTGAAGGCTGCTTCTTTTAAATCTGGATTTTCCTGTTCAGTTCTTATTTCATATGCTATGAAGATTCCATGCAGTTCATCCATGCTTATTGAGTTTATATCCGATCTTTCTTCTAATGTTGATATCTTAGGGTTAAATATCATAGGAAGAGATCTTAGTACCTTTTGAATAATTACAGATTCTTCAATTTCTTCTCCCAATCCTATGATTGCATTCACTGTTTCATCAAATCGTAAGAAGCAGGCTGCAATATTCTCATCTTCCTTCATTTTTAGTTGTTCAAAATGACCTCTATAAGTTTGAAGCTTTGATGCTTTGACTTTTGTATCTCCTTCATAAATATTTTGAAGCTTGTCCCAAATCTCTTTAGCGGATTTACAATGTGCAACTTTGGTGAATACTGTATCACTGAGACCATTCAAAAGTGCACTTTTGGCTTTGGAATTATTCTCACCGAGTTTCATTGCTTTGTCATATGTTGGTGGAACCGTTGGTGCTGTGTATCCATCTACAATTGATTGCCAAACTTGAAATCCCTATGCCTGTCACTACTACATATGGGCGGATTATTCCACGAAAATTTTCCACACTTCCACTAGTTTCATCATTTTTTTAAAGAGGGCGGGATTTTCGTGGATATTTCCACACACGTTCATCGCAATATCAACAAACATATTAATTTAACCTAGTCGGTATTTTTGTTGCTATAGCGACGCTCTTTCGTGGGAATAGCGACGAAAATTTTGCCTATCTCATTGGTCGGTGATAACGGCTAGTTGACTATTTTATCTATATATACGTGACTTTAAGAGACTTTGTGACACAATTGCTATAGTTGCGGCACTGTTCTTGGCTTTTGTTTGAGCTGTTTATTTTTTCTGTCACCCACCGGTTGAACAAATCCAATTCT